>RJWT010012042.1:0-22759 GCA_004365215.1 Cuniculus paca
GCATATCTGGCTGCATCTCCCTGCCTGCACTGGCAAGCTTTCTGATGGCCATGACAGGCAAGCAGGGGTAGATCTGGCTGCATCTTCCCCATGCTGGCTGCCTGCAGCTATTTACTTTTTAGGCTATTATTCTATTGTCTGGATGTACCACAATGTATTCACCTACTGAAGGATATCTCAGAATGCCTGTGAGCAGGATTTTGCATTAATATTAGTTTTCAAATCATTTGGCAAATACCAAGATTGCACTTGCTCGATTATAGAGTAAGAATGTGTTTGGTTTTATTAGAAAATGCCAAACCATCTTCCAAAATGGCTATACCACTTTTGCATCCCACCAGCAGGGTATGTGGGCTCCTGTTGTTCCTCATCCTCATCAGAATTTGGCATTGTCAGTGTTCTGAATGATGGTCATACTAATAGGTGTGTAATGGTATCACTCTTTGTGTTTTTATCATTTAATTCTTGACATTCTGTATTTGCCTCCGAGAAACAGGAAAAGTTTGATTTTTTTGGATTTTTCCACCTCTATTTGGACCTTTCTCTTCCCTTCTAAGTATGGCTTTCTTACAAGACAAAATTAATTGATAAATTAAAAGTCACTAGTACATAATAAGGATGCAGCCAGCATCATCTCTAGCTAAGTATGCAAGGTATCCCATATGCATCCCCCATAATGTTGTTTAGGAACTTTTCTGAGGAGATAGAGTACAGCAAACTTCTCCTTTTTTTTTAAATTTCCTGAAGCAAAGACAGAGTAGGATAAAATTTTATCTCTCATCAAGTTTTTTAGACAAATAGTAATGATTTATTGGTGTTAAAAATCTTTTATATATGAACATCTATAGGAAATATAACATCTGCTCATCACCTAATTTAAAAATAGCACCTTACTGTCCTCTTTGAGTAATGATCATTCTTGAGAATTAAAAAAATTGGTTATGACACACATGTGTATTTGTGTGTATATGTGCATTTCTCAATCATAATCTTATCAAATATGTGACCCCAATTGGCTTTTGGATTTTTATTCTTAAAGTTACTACATTTTTATTTTGCATGTGCATGCCTAGATGATATTTTCTAGAATTTTAAAAAACTCATAAATTATACCCTTTGTTTTGACTTATTTTGGTCATGAAATAATATGAGGGAATTAGTGAAATAATATGCAGATGATAAATGTATATGCCACTGCATTGGTGATAACAACATTAATTTTAACATTTCTTATTGACATTTACATCATTAGAATTTTTACATGGTATAAAATCTTCTATAAACATCATATAGCTCATTTGGTGGACATTCCTAATGATTTACTTACTAGAAAATTCCTTAGAAGATAATCTATGGATTGAAAGCAATGAACCACTTAAAGGGTTTTGAAGTCTATGTGAAATTACTCTTGAAAGGCTTTATGGATTTTTAATCTTTTGAAAAGTGCATAAGAATCATCAGGCAATATTTAAACCATCACTTACTACTTTTTGATGATTAGCAGTGTCAAAGACACCAACATACAGAAGAAAAGAAAATTGGGTTGTGGGTGGTAGGTAAGGGCCAAAAGTGATTACAAAGCTTTATACTAACACTGCATGCAATTGTTATTCAGATTGTGGAGGACACAGGTTCTACATATCTTTCACAGATTTGTTATGTTCTTGAATTCATATGAAAATCTTTTCTCTAACAGTCCCATCTTGAAACATCATAATAAAAAACAATTATCCTAGAAGCAAGGACATGAGCACTTACTCTTAAATCTTACTACTAATAAAGCAAATTCTGAGAGTCTCACATCATCCCCTTTTTCAAAGTATTCTATCAGTAATGAAGCTCTTCAGATAAGATGGTGGTTAGGAGTCTATTTAGCTTTTGGCCAAAAGTGATTTACTGTTGGAAGTCAGAGAAGATTCTGCTATAACATAATCTTTTCCTTACTATGACAAAAATTGGGCCATTATCACTTTGTGGTGATTTATACAAAGAGCTACCAGAGAACTGGTGCCTGCTAGCTTTGCAGTCATTTGGCTGTCATGAGCCCAAAATGCCCAAAATTTCATTTACTGGGAATTTTCTTTATTTACTTTCTTTTGTTGAACAGGACTGAGATCCTATGAGAAAGAAGAAAAGAAAATGCTAATAAGAATAAGATAAAATATGGAGAAATGTTTTCATCTTTAATAGCTTTCTTTAGTCTTCTGATTCATTTTAGTCCAACTGGTGTAGAAGTGTGTAAAATTTGGGGCTTCAGTCTTGATCAGGACATTGCAGATAATTAAGGGGGAAAATAAGTCTTAATCCATGATTTGAAGCCTTCGCTAAATGAGAAATGTGTATGTGCTTTGAGCATAGTACCAAAAATGAGACACAGAGAAAAGTATAACATTTTAGTATTATTTGTATGTCTGTGTAAAGTCACCATATCGAACTCTTATTTTCTTTAATAATGAACAAAAGGAGACAGATGAGCGTATACGGATATCGCAATAAAGTCATTCAATTTGCAACTTATTTTCAGGTTTCATGTAACTTCTAATTTCTATGCATATGCAGCCAGAATATTTTGACAGTAACTCAGTTTTTACAAAACACAAATTATGCACATACACAGAAACACCTCGTGTCAACTTAGTAGTTACTAGCTAATGTACTCCTCTGAGAACAATTAGCTGATTTTGCAGTTGTGCATAATGCTTTAACTAAATTTTTCTAACACCTTTAATACCTGGCATTATTCACGTTTGCCAGGACAATGTGGCCAGTCAAGAAGTGGCTGTCTATAGTAATGTCACCAGATGGTTGCCTTGCTTCATTATGTTTTAGGCTGCATCACTTCCCTCGAACTGAGTTGCTAGGGTGATGTGTGACCTCTTTCTTTAGAAAATTCCTTTAAGCTGTGATGTGATGCCAAAGAAGTGAACTAAAGCCTGCAAGACTTTTTGAAGAGTGAAAGCACAAGAACAATTTGAGATGAAAGATGCAAGGAAAACTAGAAAACTCTAATAGAATAATAGTTGATGCTCTCTTTTTCTAAAAAGACAAAGGCATCCACGCTGAACAAGAGGCTTCATGACAAGCAGTTGATTTATCTATGTCCTGTTGAACTTTCAAATCAGGTACTTCATTTTCAGCTTAATTGTAATTTTAGGTATAGTACTTTCTTATGAGTACACACTTTCAAAACCCTATTGGTAATTCATTTGCCTTAAAAAAACAATGAAAATTAATCAGTAAGTCTGATTCAATATTTACTTTTTGAAGCATTAATATAAAGTTCTTTGTGTGAAAAAAATCTGAAAACAATAGTAAGATAATTGACACGTTTTCTTTTATGGAAAGTGCACATTCTTCAAGTCTAGTTTTGTAAAAACATTGAAATAAAATATATTGCTGTAATAGATTTCTTACAGAAAAGTCATTTATTAAAATGGCTATGTTGACTCCACTCAAAAATGACAAAATTGAAAGCCAAATGCAGATTTTATGTGTAGAATTTCCACATAGGCTTTAGTATTTGGAAATTAACTGGAGAGAAAAAAATTGTAACTCATGAGAAACACGGAACTAAGGACAGCACTGAGACACACAAACACGGTCACACACAAAACCAGTAAGTAAGCAGTTTATTCCATTTTCAATAAAAGCTATTGCCCCTTTTAGGTGTCTCCATCTTGATGGGCCAGCGCCTTGCTTTAATAGCGTAATGCTTTCCTAGTTCTGGTTGGCAATCACACTCAATGTCGGTCACCTTAAGGTTTCTGTCCTCTTTTCAGTCTTAAAATTGACCATTGCAACAGCAAACTGTGAAAAGTAATCAGTGTTATAGATAAACAGCTAGTAAACCTTTTTTTATTCAAAAAGTTGGGGGTGTAGCTCAGTGGTAGAATGTGTGCAGTGTGGGGGGCTGAGTTCAATTCTTGGCACCAAAAAATAACAAAGATAGATGAAAAGAAAAATTTCAGAACCTCCGGAATTAGCCAGACATCCTAGTAAAAAAATGATAGTCCTGGTGAAGTCATCCTGGAGTATTAAAAAAATAGATGAATAAATAAGAGGATCCAAAAGAAACCTGAATGGAGGTATTGCCGATTGTCATGAAATAGTAACAAACTACATGAACATATCAGATAAAAGGTTTCAAAAGAAACTGTAATGGAGATATTTACGACTTACACACTGTTAACCATATCATCATTTTCTTTTTCTTTCTTCTTATTTTGCAGTGTTGGGGGTTGAACCCAGGGCGTTGACCATACTTGGTAAACACCCTACCACTTGACTATACCCCCACCCCACCAGTTTTTCTAAAGTAAGATTTATTGGCAATACTAGAAAAGTATTTTATTAAATTTTAAACTGAATATAAGGTGGAAGTCCATATGACTGGAACATTGCACAGAATAGAATACAGAGGCATAGCTCCAAAAGCCAATGGTAATTAGAAAGAAACACTAACATTTACTTGAGTTAAAGAATACTAACCATTAATCATCTTATAAACAAAATATTTTTCAAAGCTCTGGTCCTCTCCTCTTCCTCCTCCTCTCTCTGTCTTTCTCTGTCTCTGTCTCTTGCTTTCTCTCTCTCTCTCTCTTTCTGTATATATAATCTCTACAGGCACCAAAATCCGTGAATGCTTCAATCTGTTATATAAATGGCATAAAATTTGTATATAACCTATACATACTTTTCTGTATACTTTGAATCATCTCTAGAATACTTATGATTTCTAAGATAATGCAAAATTCTTTGAAAATAGTCGTTTACGGAATAACAAGAAGTAAAAGAGTGTACATGATGATACTGGCACCCTTTATTTTTTACAACCCACTATTGGTTGAATACAGTAATGTGGAACCTGTAGATATTTTTAATACATACATTATATGTTATATTATTTATAAGTACTTTGAAGTCTTTCAGTCTTAAACCGCGCACACATTCTTCTCATTCATCTCCATCACCCTTTGTATCATCCCTTTGTTATGTAGATCAGTCCCACCTATTTGATTTGCTTCTTATTTATCTTTAAGCCTTTCACTTTGTGAGTTTGAATCACACAAAAACATTACATAACACTAAGTACCTAACAGTACTTGAGGTGAGGACTGAGATACACAAAGTAAGTTAATAAAAACTGTCTTCAGGTCACTGAGAAGGAAAGAGAGGACTCTAAATTAAATTAAGGCACATCATTTATCCTCAGACATCTAAGTAAAATTACTTTTAGCATAAGTAAGTCATTTTAGAAGCATACTTACCTTAAATTCAAATTCAGATATTTTGTGATCATTGTTGGTTTACACACCCAATATTCATGCTCAGACAGAAGTAGGCCAGTGTGAGGAGTTGTTAGGAAGAGACTTCTTTGTGATTATTTTTAATGATATGTTTTTAATTTAATATAGAGTCATTAGTATATGCTAAATGTTTTACTGTCTATATCATTGCATGTATAGGAGAATACAGTTTAGCTGAAAAACATTACTTTTTCAGTTACCACTTTAGTAACATAATACATTTTAAGAAATTGAATTGTGTGGACTTTCTATGTATTTTATGATAGAATTTACCTTATTTGAGTAAAGGAAACAAACACTCATTTTTATGGTTTATGTCAAGATGTGCCTACACAAAGCCTCACGTAGTCATAGGTGAGTGTTTTCAGAGGTGGCTGGGTCTAGTGTGTGAGTTGGGACTAAATGTGTGATACTGTGATCAAGCCTATGTGATTACTAAATTGATCCACTAATTGAGTTTGCATAGTTCTGGGTGTGGATAATGGGAAGGCCCACCTTGGGTTTGAGTATTACCCAACCTAAGGGTGGGTAGCCTGGACAGAATACAAGGATCAGAAAGAGGGCTGCTCTTTTCATTTGCTGCTTCACTTGCTACTTGCCACTTCACCGATTGGCTGCTTTCTGCCTGTCATGATCTGTTTCTACTCTGTGTTGCCTCTCTGACATGCCACCCTGCCTTCGGGCTAGCCAACTATGGACTGAAACCTCTATAAACTGTGAACCAAATAAACCTTTTCTCCTTTAACTTGGTTGTCAGGTATTTTGTCTCAGCAAAAAGAAATAGTAACCAAGATACTCATTATAGCAAATTGAAGTATTATCAAAAACAAAAAGGATAGAAAGTATATCACAAATCTTATCACCTAGATGCAACCTGTAAAGGCATGAAACATCATTCCAAAGACAGGATACCATAAAGACAACAGAGGTCTCTCTATGTAACACAAATCAGCTTATTTCATTCACAATAAAAAGAATTTTTAGAAGGACACCTCATACATCAGATAGGTAAGATACACTAGGTACAGTCTTCTGCTTTTTATTTAGCACAGAGTAATACACTTCCAACACAGGTTTCCTCCTAAAGAAAGACCACTTTTCCTGGGTGAGCAGCAAATAAACTGGTGCAATGGGATCTTAATGTACACACTAGTCTGATGCACAGCACATCCTAATAAATCTTTTATGTTGCTAGTACAAAATTGCAAAATAAGAAAGTACTCCAGGTACTAAGAATGGGCGGAGGCACCAAATGATCATGCATTCAAGATTTTTGTGCCCAGAAGTCAGCAGCCCTTGCAAAATAGAACATTAGTGTGGTTCATTGACCTGGATGTTACATTTGTCCGAAGGTATCATTCTCAGCAAATCAGACCCTGAGATGTGTGTTGAGGCCAAGTAAAATAGGGGTAATTTTATACTATTTGCCACCTGCCTCTAGTCCTTAGAGAGCTCAACTGCACATGCAGAGGAAACAGTGAATAAAGACAATTGTTTCATTTTAGGAAAGTAAACTAGAACTCTGACAGTAGAATCTCAAATTCTGGCTTTGTTATCTTCCAAATGTAATGTGGTACTATCAGCTTCAATTTTGCCCATTATTAACTCAAAATAACACTGTATTAAGTTTTGCAACAATTAACTATAGTAGTTGTTAAAATACCTAGTTCATCTTTATGTTTCTTTTTTTCATATTTCTGATTAATTCCAGCACAGTTGTAAGAAGATAATATAATGTGTCATTACCCAGTTATTTTAAACCAGATTATTAAAGGTGGTGAATTAGCCATTAAAAAAAACAAAACAAAACAAAAAACTATATCTCCCACTTACCAGCCCATCTTTGAGTCCTCTGGGACATGCAATTTCTCTAAAGAGGCAATGTATAATCCTTCAGTCACTCCTAAGAGTAAGTCCTTCTCTAACTTCCTGGCAACAAAGACTGAATTTAGTTTCACAGCATGATGAGGAGGCAGTCTTTTGTGGCTCTCTCAGATTCTGAATCTAGCTATTTCTAAGGAAAATAATTCATATCCTAATAGATAAAATTCACTGATGTGTCTCTACTCAGGCTCAGGAAATGAAGGTCCCAGAATATGAAATAAGAGGCAGAGAGCCTGACTGGAATCCAGACTAAATGATCATCAGCAAAAAAGAAGGGAATAGTACTGATTTTTTTTTCATTAACTGGTGAAATGATTCAGGCTTCTGTATTTGACTGGCTTAATCTACCCAAGTTAAAAAATCAAAATACTGGTGACAGCATCATTTTTAGGTATACAGGCATAAATTCCTAGTCAAAATATGTTAGCTAAACCTATAAGGTTAATAGGGGAGTTGTGTTAACTGTGAAATTACTAAGCCACACTGACAAAGATTTAAAAAAATGAATTCTAATCATATTACAGCAAAGAACGGCAGTGTGGTTCAAGGCCAAAAGGAACTGCACAGATGTGCTATCATTCCTTTTACCAAACTCTACCCACACCCTCTGAATATAGGTGAACTGTGCTCACAGCAGGGGAGGGAGGAGCCTCAATGGACTCGTCAATGACTGAGTAGAATTAACCAGGCAGACACAAATAAACGACCTTCAAAATTAAGTAAGTGATGCTTGAGAGCCACACTGGATCCTCATGTGGGTGGTGGGAGTGAGAGAGGTTGTTACAGATTGCATCTAGATAGAAAATGTCATATTCGTTGAGGGAAAAAAAACCCTCAATTTTTACCCAAATGAGTTTTACATTTGATGGAATTTTTGTCCAAACCTGAGCTGGCATTTTAAAATATAAAAATATAAAACAACTATGATCATACTTTGGTACTTGACTGCTTTGAAACTCATCAAACGTAGGATGTACCTAATGCATTTTAAAGTGAAAATGTTGTCCTGTACTCATCCTCTGTTTAGTACAGGATGTGTCTCTGGACGTTGTCAGTTTCAGTTGCCTGGTGACTAGGTACCCTTTCCAGCCAAAACAAGGGTCATGTGTTAGTTACATGATCGCTTCTGCTCTCTGCACATCCTCTTGAGATCTCTGCGAATTTCGTGTATTTTCGTACATTTTTTTATCATGGGTCTGAAGAAAATGAGCACTGATAGCACGGTACAGAAAAGAAAATTACTAGGCACCATTATTGAGAAAAGAAAAAGAAATAATAAGCCAATATGAAAGTGTTCACATTACTGACTTTGCTAGGGAATACAATATGCCTAGAGCAACTATCTTCACTATCATTAATAATAAAAAGCAACACTGCATTTGTCAGTGCATTTAGAAACTGTGTAGAGGCTGAAGTTTTTACTCCTCACCAAGTGTTTTACTATGATGAGAGCATACTACTTTGGGAAAAAAAGAAATACTGCGTTGAAGCTAATTCACATAAAGGGGAAGGCATTCCCAAGGCTTTTGGACAGGCTCATTTTATTGTGTGAGAATGCAAATGGGGTATTCTAGTCCAGAAGAGTCAAAACCTGCAAGTTTTCAAGAAACATAACATTATAAAAAGCAAACTCCATATGATGCGGTAGACAAACAATAAAGTTGGGCCACCATGCAATTCTTTCCACAGAGTGGAAAAATGAAGTATTTGGCCTCTCCATGAAAAAAATATCTACTGGAGAAAGGTTTGGAAGATCTTTCTACTCTTCCTCTGGAAGATTTCCTACTTCTGGAGAATGTGCCTGGCCCCACTTCAGGCTTAGAGGAGGATTTACTGGAGAAATTTAGCTTTACTATTGTACAGTTCCTATCCCCCGAAACTACTCCTCCCAACCAGTGTATGAATTTGCTGGTTGTTTCAAACTTTAATAAGTTGTACACCAACACGCTTTTCCAGAGGTGCTAGGTTATGACCTTTGACATCCAGTTGACTCAGAATTCTGAAAGGAGCTTTTCAATATCCTGCACAGCCTTAAGCTTATTGATGAAGGCAGGAACAAAGTCTCTCACAGGATAATGAATTTGTCATGGGAGAATCTGTGGCCAGAAGTTGTGACTCTGAGTGACTTCAAGGAGTTTGAGACTGACCCCAAGTGTGCGGGTACAGAGGGCCCAGTTGTACAGGATATTGTGTCTGTGAGCTAATCCATGGGTCTGGAGGTCAATGATGCTGATGTGGAGGAGTTAGTGGAGAAACATCGTGCAGAACTCAGCACTGAGCAGCTGCAGGAACTCCCAAGAGAAACAGCAACCAGAGGTGGTGAAAAATTTTTTTCAAGTGAGAAGGAGATAAGAGAAGATGCCCTTAGTTCCATGATAAAAGAAATGTATGCAAAAGGGACAGGAGTTCAGAACTGGTGGGGAGAGGTCCCATGCAGACAAAGCTTTGATTGTGAATGTGAGAAGCAGAAGTGTACATTTATTGAATGACCAAACAATTTCCCAGTTTTGCGGAATTCCAAAAAGATAGAAGCAGTCCTCACTGGATCGGTTGTCGTGAAGGTGACAAAGACTGTGTCAGAGCATGTGCTGCAAGTTGAAGCAGAAAAGAAAAAGAACACCTGCAGGGCAAGCACCTGATGTCCTGTTAGAGGGGACACTGCTTCCCAGCAACATGGCCTGGAGTCTGTCCTCCTCACTGCTCTCCTCCCAGTAAGCCAGGTTTCTTTTAGCTTATTTGGCAACATAAGGTACTTTTTAAATTTACTATAATGTGTTTCCCTAATTATCCTTAATAATCTAAGATTTCTTGCCCATTCTTATAAATTAATCATTCAGATAAATTCTGTATAGTGGTACCTCAGAACCATCCAGGAGAGGAGACAAACACTCAAAATGACAACTACCAAACTTTCCCCCAAAAAATAATGTAAAGAAATGAAACTCATTCTCAGAGGAAACACAAGTCACGTTTTAAAGGCAGTATATAAAAAGATAGGGTTGTGTATTGTTACTTTCTATGGGAAATGGATCTAAAAATTAACACATAATTAGACTAAATAAAATAAAAACGTCACTGTCTTATACTGAGAAGAATGTAGCTGGGAATACTGCCATACGCCAGGTTTCTTGGAGTAAGAAAACTGTTTCTTGGGGTAACTGCAATCATCAATCTGTTTTATGTGCTCAGTTGGATCCAGTGTACTTACCCTTCCAACTGTTATCAACAGACTAAAGTTCTGCAGGCCTCTCAACTCCCTTTCTCCAACTCTACCTCTGGGTTCCAACTTCTCCATTCCATTCTTTTCTTCTCAGGTCATTCATCAAGATTGTCATTAGGAGACCATGACCAAGACAAGTGTTGAGAGCATACAGTTCCTTGCAGGTCACATAGGACTTCACTGAGACAAAGAGGAGGGACTGTACAATTGTATGTACTTTACCTAGTTTAGATCAAAGTTCTTCAATCCCCTGCTTTGGTCAGGAGCCTCATTCAAAATGTATAATGACTTTATTTTGCACTCCATTTTGTTATATGTACTCTTACAATAAAACCAGGCAATATGAGTAAAGTATCAGCTTTAATGTCACTTCTGTTTAGGGTCTCTGATTCTAAGCTAGCAGATTTTACATTCTTTTCAAAAATAGTTAAATCCTACGATTTTATTCATCTTGATTAAATAAATATTTCAAAAATTAGCAGTTTTAAGAGATGTTTCGAATATGAACATGCTTTTACTTATATATATATACATATTTTTGTGACTATCTGTTAAGACACAGCTTATGTTAATTATTAATTGAATTAAATATTTTAAATGAGAATTATTATATTTAATAAATTCAGTTATAATACAGCAATACCAAAGGTGGTCATGTCTTATTGTTCAGCATTTGACAATAAGTAGTTTCCAAAATACCAAGGACTATAACAAGCACATTTGTTCCTGTAAAAGATTCTGCAAACACTGCTGCAAAACTAATTAGCGAGAAAGACAAATGTTTGTTTAAAAGTCAGCAATTGCAATCTACACTGCTAGTTGTTAGCAATGTCTGTTGCACCCTTACTTAGTAATTTTAAAAATGTTTTTTAATAAGAGTATATGACATAAAAAAAGTTTTCATTTAACAGCCTCCTTCATAAACAGAGATAATCATTAGACTGAATTTTGGCTCATAGGATGTCAGTTATTGCAAAAATATAGTGTGTATTAAGCCACTGTAAAATTTACTGGTTACAGCAAGCATTTATCTGTGACATATGTGTCACTTCCCCTGGCATTGCGCTGCTACAGGACTGGGCCAGGCCTTCGTGCTTTGACAGAGCTGTGGTGCAGGCCGGTTTCCTATGTGTCACATCCTGCTTGGACTGGAAGTTCCAAAAGGTGTGTTCTTCTTATGGGAAAAGGCAAAGTTCAAGGAAATGAATCCAAGCATGTTGGCACTGCTCAAGCATCTGTTCATATCAAGTCTACTAATATTTCATTGGCCACATCATTTGGCCCAATCTAAAGTCAAGGAACAGAGAAATATTCTCTGACCACTGTGAAGTCACAACACTGCAGCTGGCCAACCCCAGGGGTTGTTAGGAAAGAAACTGTACTGTGTCAGGCTTCTGTGGGGAGCAGCTGAAACTGGAGATCAATTACACGTGGGGAGCTGGAGAAAGGCCAGTCCCAAGAACAAACAGCGCCCCAGGCAAGCCTTGTGAACAAGCTGGTACAGCTCCGAGAGCTGCAAGGAGCCCTGAGGCTACTATGCAAACCGATTGCTAGACAGAGGGGTGTCAGGTGACATCAACCTGCCGAATGTATAAATAAATGCGCGGTGGTGGTTGAGCAGTTCCTTTCCTCCCATTTGGAGAGGGCTCCACTTGACCTTGGCTTCCTGTATTCTGACTCTTTAACTTCTCCATCCTCCCACCATCCTTACCACTCAGGAACTTCAAAAGCTCTGCTGGATGTGGCACACTTCTCTAGAGAGATGGGACTAATAGGCTATGCATGTAGCTATATGAGAAGAAACTCATTAAGGATGTGGCTCACACTACGGCATGGCATCTGCAGCCTAGAGAAGCCAGGATGCTGTAGGTCAGGCAAGTCCAGAGGTCTCAGAACCTTAAAAGCCAATGGTGTAACTCAGTTTGAAGCAGAAAGTCTACCTACCCAGGGAGGGAACCGGTATAAATCCTAGAGTCCAAGAGCCAGCAAGCCTAGAGTTCTGATGTCTACTGCAGGAGGAACTAACAACTCACCATTCAGATTTGCTTTGTCTCTCGTCAACTTGGTGGTAGTACCTACATTGGGGTGGGTTTTCTTTTTCTAGTGCACACAAACTCACATGTCAATCTCTTCTACAAACCCCTCACAGTCAAATAATGCATTTCCAGGTTTCTAGGTATTCATTAATCCACTAAATCAACTAAAATTGGCCATTGACAGTATTTATCCCACAAATGAAGGTAGGCAGTGAAAATTTGCAGAGTAAATCTAATCTACCACAGGATTTAAGCAGAAGTGTGATGTGTAACCCTTCTTTTAAGGGTGTTTGCCCTCATGATGACCGGCTGGCATTCCATCTACCATTTTAGGCATAAGATAAGGGCTCCATGCATTATGTAGACATGATAGGAAGACAAAATGTATAATGGGTCCCTGAGATCTTCAGATACAAACACAATTAGCCTTGATTTTCAATCTTCTGAACTTGAAAGAGAATATACAAAAGATGATTTTTTTAAATGATGTGTGTTTAAATTTAAAAAATTTCTATAGTAAAAGACAAATTGCCATTAACCCACCTCAAAACACTCTCTATTCCACCAAGAACACTTAACCCATTGTTCATTTTTTTAAATGAAAAAAGAATAAAAATGATGATACAGAAAACCTGAAAGCTTTTACTCTAAAATCAGGAACAAGACAAGGATGTCCACTATCACCACTCCTATTCCATATAGTTCTGGAAACATTAGCCAAAGCAATTAGACAAAAGACAGAAATAAAAGGAATAAGGATAGGAAAGGAAGAAGAGAAATTATCATTATTCATAGATGACATAATACTCTACATAGAAGACCACTGAAACTCCATCAAAAGATTTCTAGTTTTTTTTTTTGTTTGTTTTTTGTTTTTTGGCAGCACCAGGGATTGAACCCACAACCTTGTGCTTGCCAGGAAGGCACTTAGGCTGCTGAGCTAGATCCCTGGCCCTTGTATTTTTGAGACAGGGTCTCACTATGCCATTCAGACTGGCCTTGAGCTCACTTTGTAGCCCCGGCTGGTCTCAAACTCACAATGATCCTCCTGTCTCAGCCTCCCAAGTGCTGGGGTTACAGGCATGAGCCACCACACCCGGCTAAGACTTCTAGATTTACTAATCAAATTCAGTAGTGTAGCTGGATACAAAGTCAACATTCAAAAATCGATAGCATTCCTTTATGCAAACAACAACAGACTCACTGAGAGAGAAATTAGGAAAATCACAACCTTCACAATATCCAAAAAATGAAACACTTAGGAATCAATCTAGCAAAGGATGTAAACTATCTATATATTGAAAATTATAGTACTCTGAAAAAGGAGATTCAAGAGGGTATCATAAAATGGAAACATACCCCTGGCTCATGAATAGGAAGAACCAACACTGTGAAAATAGCCACACTCCCAAAACTGTTATATAGATTTAATACAATTCTGATCCAAATACCATTAGCATACCTCACAAATCTAGAAAAAACATTCCTAAAATTCACTTGGAAACAAAAGAGATCTAGAATAGCAAAGGCAATCCTGGACAACAAAGGCAAGGCAGGAGGCATTGCAATCCCTGATTTGAAATTATACTACAAACTACTGTGATAAAATCAGCATGGTACTGGCAAAAAAACAGACCTGAGGATCAATGAAACAGATTAGAAGATGCAGACACAATTACAAAGACACCTAATCACCTTATCTTTGACAAAGGGGCCACCTATGTTCACTGGAAGAAAAATAGCCTCTTTAATAAATGACGCTATCCCATTGTTCTTGACAATTTCTGAAACAGTTTTGGGAGTTCTTTTTCATGAGGGATGATCAAAAATATGGTGACTGCTGCTGTCAAGTGCTATCCAATTGAAATGTAGACTCATAAAAACATTATGGTATGTTGTCATCCTCCTTAGATACCTGATAGCACTGTGCATTATATGACCTCTGGTTCTTCCTCAAAGTCAAAATGTCCATGAAAGGTGAGTGGTTTGAATCTATTCAGAACACCAAGGTAGCTCACGATGCTGCAATTATAGACGCTCGAGAAAGAAGACTACCAGAACTGCTTCAGAAAATAGGAAGAATGATGAGATAAGTAGGTTGAAAAGTAAGGCAGAGTATTTTGAGCAGGATTCAAGGCAGTATTTGCATTGCAAAAATCACAAACACTACCCACATCAGATAGTAAACTGTTAAATCTCTAGTACTACATCCCAAAAGACTCAGTCAGTGGCCTGTGTTCAAAAGATAATTCTTGGCAATGAAGTTACTGGTAATTGTTTTACAAATGAGGTAACTGACTATACATCTTTTACATGTCTGCTATCTTAGCCTAATTATTAATGGAAGATATTTTCAGTCAAAAAAGTGTGCCAGTTTGGATATTGTGTATTAACCCTCCTACAGAGATGGTTTTGCAACCTTATCACTGTTGGTATACTGGGTTGGGCATTTCTTTGATGTGGTTCTATGTCTTACAGGGTGTTTTAACAGCATCCTTGACCTTTACACACAAGATGCCTGTAGCCTCCTTTCTCCCAGTGCTGACAATCAAAAATATTGTAAAAGACCCCTAAGGGCAAAATTGTCTGCTTCTGAGAGTCACTATTATATAGCATGAGGGCAAAATAAATCTGGAAAAGAAAAAAGAATTTTCTCTGGTGCTGAAAGAAAAATACCTTCTCTTCCCTTAGATCATTCTTTTAGAAAGCATTTAATTATATGTTCTTTCTCTGTCCCTTTTGTCTGCAAGTTAAGTGAGGGCCTCTTTGCAGTTTTACAACCCAGAAATATTTTTCTGAAGAAGCTGGGAGCCCCGTCTTTGAATGTACACATGAGGGGTTTAGAACCTCTATTACTCTGTCTCTGGGAGTTTAACCTAGATGCCTGTTTTCACGCTGTAGCTATCTTCTTGTTCACAGATACAAGGCATTTTATTTTTCATAAATGCAGTTAGCTAACTCAGATGCCCACATATATTAAATGAATTTAGGATAAAGTGTGTAAAAAGTCTGTCAATTCCTCTTACCTATGGACAAGTATCATTTATGTAGAGAGCAGATAGGCAATGGACCAAATCTATTTTTAAAATAATTTTATTATAATTTTTACTGGATATTAACTGTGCAAAATAATGGCTTTCATTGTGACATTTTCGTATGTGCACATACACCTACCTATCGTTATTTAAAAAGTGTGATTTCTGTCTTTACTTTCTTTAGCAAATTTTCTGTGGTGTGCTTGCCATCTGGTTTAAAGCTTATTAACAATAAAATTGTTGAATTCTTTTCTGCTTTTATAAAGAGGACTTGCTGGTTTGACAGGAGAATTTTTTCTTTTCCCCCAAGAGTACACAAAAATTGAGGAATGGGGAAATCTGAAGCAAAATAAGACAAAGGAAGTGGCAACCGTTGTATCCAATATCAGAGATAGCCACAAGGAACAGTTGGCAGCAAGGTAGAGGTAGATATTTCCCCCTTTTCATCTGCTCTTAAGTTAATACTTGCTGAAAATTACCTCCCACTTGCCACTGTTCTTGGCTCTTGTAGCTCCTTGTACACTTGGGACTCTCCTAACATGAGTTATCACTCTGTTTCATTCATTCCTCAAATGAGCCATTCAAGCAGGATATTGCGTACTATAGATGTTCCCAAGGCAATGAGATGGGTGATAGTGAGGAAGAAAGCAATATTATCCAGGGCATAGCTGACAATTAAAAACTGAATGTGGTGATAACTAAAGTTTCTCCCTTGTATAGGAACTTTTCTACTAACCAACTTTTTTCTCCTCAGTCTTGTACTTTGGGCCTTCTAGCTCTGGACCAAGGGTAATAGAACTTGTCCAATACATCCATTTTGCTGCGTGGGTATTTTTTCCCATAGTATCTAAAAAGATCATATATCTAAGCAGATAATATGCTTGGTCCCAATTATGAACAAAATGAAATAGTTATCAAGGTAAGCAGAGCTAATTAAAAGGTGTTATATATTACATTTGGGATTCTGAGATAAAATTGGGAATGGGAACAAGAAATAATATTAAGTAGAATTTTGGAGAAAATAGGCAGCAAACAGAAGATAATGATACACAGCAGAGACTGAATACATAAAGAGCTCATAGTTGCATACAAAGAAGAGATATGAAAAATAGTTGGAGAAATTCGGTGATAAAACCTGAGACTGAAGATTCATATTGCCTTGTGACAGAGGAATCCAGTGCTTCATAAACCCTCTCAATTCTAAAAATATATTTACGTCATTAGGGGGATCTGTTCTATATCTTTTTATAAATTTGGTCATACAACACTTATTTTGTTTTTATCACAGTTTCTATGATAAGCACCAAAATGGACACTGAAGACATACTGATGACTAATTCAGACCTCTGCCTTCAGGAAGATCATATCCAGTAGAATGTTCTTGAGGGGTTCAGTAGCTCCCTCTTGTCTCGGGCACTTATACAATGGAGCCAATTGTTACCGTTGTTACTGACTTGGGGTCTTGTCCAGGTTTTTGATGTCCTAAACAAAGATCTGAGCAGGACACCCAAGTGTTGACACACTATCAATGATGTATTTGAAAGAGAAAAGACAAGATACACCCCATAGGGTGGGATCAGGCTAGTGAAAAGAGCTCACAGTGCGCAGGGGCTTGGTGTTGAGGGATTTAAGCCTTAGGGTTTGGGGATAAAATGGAAAGTTTAGTCTGAGGTATAACTCCTGCCAATAAGTGGATTGACTCAGTCTCTCCATTGAACTGTGGAGTTTTTCTTTTAACTTATATTTTATGAGTACTTTTTTGCAATAAATAATGATTACATTCATCATGGAGCATCAGTGTATGTACGTAACACATTTCATTGTTTTTTTTTCATCCCTTCTTTTCCTTTTATGACCCTTAGAGAACTTTCATGGCTTCCAATGTCCATGAGAGGGTTAAATCTGCAGTCAGTGATATGGTAATTAGGGTTAGGGTCAGCCAAGACGTGTAGAAGACCATTGAGCACATGCACATGGTCTGATCATTTATAAGCTAGGTTACCTGGTTGCCACTTCCCATTGTATTTAGATCTGGACATCATTCTGGCTGATGTTTGACTTAGAAGGTGAATCTAGCGCCAGAAAGTAGGCTCCAACGTGGACCATCCCTTTTTTCCTCAGCTATTTCCTTGGTTACCTTAGGTACTAGATCCAGCTCACAAAGCAGGATTCACAGTGGGTCAGTCCTCCCTTTTTTCTCCAGCCTTTTCCTCAGCTATCTCCTGCCTCACTGTGTTATTTTCTATAACTTAGGATTTTTTAAAAAAAAATTAATAAGCCTAAATAAAATGTTAGACAAAGCTGCAGAAAAAAATGTGTTTCCTTTTGGAAACAAGCTTGAAGTTATATTCAAGTTTTTATTTATGAGTTAAGGCTTATGATAGCACCATTTTTTGCAGGCTGAAAAGGCTGAACCCTGACAACTTCATACAGTTAAACTTAGTATATCTTCTGTATACCTAACATTACTGTAAACATTTCTTTTTTATTGCTCCTACTAACATTAGAATTTGTTTTTTAATATAGCTACATGTTTCTGCCTAAATTAACAGAGATGAGCCCTTTAGAAAGGATAGAGTATGAGATGAGAAATCCTAGTGTTAAGGAGAAAAATGATGTAAATGCAAATTATCTTAGGGACTTTTTTGTCACTAAGACATGATACCCAACACCCTCAGTTTAAAGGAGGAGAGGTTCATTTCACTTCATGGTTACTATCCCTGATTTGCTGAATCCCAGGCAGGAAGGCTGTGGTGGAAAGACCTGGAGAAGGAAATTTGCTCACATCATGGTAACCAGGATACAGGGAGAAGCGAAGAGCTAGGAAAAGATAGATCCTTACAGGTGACCCCCTCCCCCAAAGGCTTACCTCTTCCAACCAGACTCACATCTCCACAAAGTAAATCAGCTATAGCACACTCAGGATTCCATCACCTTTCAGAAGCCCTACTTATGAGTATGTGAGGTCTCTGAGGGAAACTTTTGATTTAAACCATAACAATATTTTGGCACTACAATATATAAATATGTTTAGATACATCTTGAAAATAATAACTTCATCTCAGAAAAAAATATTAGCATCAAAAACATTAAAGAGATAGGTGAAGCTCAGTGGTACAGTAAGGACTATGTGCAAGGACCAGGGTAAAACCGCTAGCACTGCAAAAGAAAAAGTAAAATCCAGTAAAATTAATTGCATGAGTGTAACACCTTGAGCTAGTTTTTAAATAATACCGAGAACTAACATCTGATTCTTTGACCATATGCTTGGTTCACATTTGGAGTTTCTATTATTCTCTATCTTTAATGGCATCATATTAAAGTGGATCTATCAGTCTGAATGTAAGCATTGAAACAGGTAACTGTTGAACCTACCTACAGTGTGGTAGAAAACACATCAAATAAGGCTAGGGTGAAAACAAGAATAAAACCAAAGAAATATAAATCCAAAAATATAGTCCTACTTTGGAAAACTTTCTCCATTTCATAGGCTTTTTGATCAGTCAGTAAAATTTCAGCTACTAGTTTCAATTGTGGTTGTCACTAATATTTGGAGGAAGTTTTCAGAAAAGACAGAGACTCCTTTTCCTACTACCAGGTCCAAGAAGCATCCTGCAATCTTCCCTGAGTAAGAAGGGATCATGAAAATTGTTTGAAATTACCAGAAAAAAGAAAAAGGTCTGATTTTGTTACATCTAGTTTATCTAACGCATTGTCACACTGGACCTATCAGGATTCTACTTCTTCCAAGAAGGAAAGATCCTTCTTTTCTTTAACTGAATGACAATCCCAGGGAGGCAAAGATAGTTTCCAAGTGAATCAGTGTGTTGCAATGCACACAAAATCAGAATAAGCAAACTAAGCAAAAGAAATATATGAAAATACAGGCAAAATAGATAAAAGAAAATTACTCAGGCCAAGAGTGCTAATAATCAATGAAATGCCATGAATCCATGGAAACCAGTCCATTCAACGTGTCACTCATACTGCCAATGAAGAAGTCAAGGGACTTTTCAACCAGACTGGGCTTCTGAAGGCTGATGACTTTCAGAAAGAATACTCAGGAAGAATAGAGTCACAGCAAGATGTGTTCCAAACGGCAGTTGAGGACATTGGCACTTATAGTCCAGAAAGTATATCATCTCAATTTTCAGAAGTCAGTCTTTTAAGATGGTTCTGGACACCAGCTTTGCAAATCAACACACAGTTTTCAACATGGCTATCAGTCAGCCAGTTGTCAAGGTAACTATGAAGAAGCCCCTTGGCTCAGTTACAGCTTGTAGAAAAAGCTCTAAACAGAGTTAGTACTGCCAAAGCCCAGTCACACTGATCATAATTAAAACACCAATTTACTTAGACTCATAAGAATCATGACACAGCAAAACACATATCATAACAAACATAAATGAAAGAAAATACACAAAGATTTCAAAAGTAATGCTTATGCATTAAATATATAATTTAATTTAAAATGAAATAAAATCAGCCTGGGGAACATAAAAAATGTATTAAAATATTGAGAATTTTCTAAAACAAATTCAGTTTGCCATGAGACTATGATAGGCATAATGGAAATTTGAAAAATAGAAGAGAAAGTAAAATACTAATATGTAAATGCAAATCCCAAACAATCTGAAAAAATCACAACCTAATTTCAGATCTCACCTCAGATCTTTAGTAATCGAGATAATGTACTGATTTAAGGTTATAACTAGAGATCAATGGAGTAGAATTTCGAATAATAAGCCTTTAAACTTATGCTTTGCTTAATTTTGGCAAAGAAACGCAAGAAAATCCAATAGTCTTGTTAACAAATGTTATTGGGGCAACTGGATATCCAGATGTAAAATAAGGAAGCTGGGCTCATATATAAAAACATGGACAAAAACAATTCAAAATGGATTGTAGATCAAAATATTAAGACTAGAAGTATTGAACTCTTAGAATAATTAGAAATACTTTTTCTGTGAACCTGGGTTAGGTAAAAGTCTTTTGAACATTACACCAAAAGCTCAAGCGATGAAAAAACTAGTTAAGCTGAACTTCATCAAGATGAGAAAACTTTGTACTTCAAAGAACACAATCAGGATAATAAAAACACACGATGGAATTAAAAAGGGGGCGTAAAGACCAGCAGCAAAATACAACCTCTCTGGGACTTACAATTGAGACAGCTGTAAAACAAACAACTTTGTGAAGAAAATAAGAAGCATATCTATGGGAATTAGGAGGAAGCTCATAGGAAAACAAAAAATTACAGAGAAGCTAATGAAATAGAGCACAACACACAAGAAAAAAAGTCTAGAAAGCTAACCCTAAATCCCAGGGAGGAGGACTTGTCTCGATTAGCACAAGTTAAGCCTAGAGAGGGGAAACAATGGACCAGGCAGACAGTGAGAGTGCTAAGAAAAGTCCATAATTATTGTAACTTGCAAAAATGGCATGAGGTTTTACTAAGAAAATAACATCTTCTGCATGACAGCCTAGAGTTGGAGAAGAAATGCAGGGCAGTACCTGCCATATTTCAGAATTTTTTAATTAGGAATCATTTTGGGAATCAGTTAATTGTTTAAGATTGAGCTATAGAAAAACTTACAGAACAGCTATAATTCAGGGTTTCTGGAGTCACCAGACAAAATGACTAGATGGGAGATAGTCACAAAAGACACTTATGGAGAAGGCGCAAGCTAGACATAGGCACCCTGAAAAATTTAAACTCATGCTTTGAATGGCATCAGGGTCTCATCTTCTAGTGTGAGAATCCAGACCAGAAATGTGAGGTGTTGGAAGGAAGCTCAGTCCAAAAGTATTGGCATAAAGTCTCGCGTTGTTTGAGTCACCTGCCCCACCGCATGTATTTAACTCAGCATTCAGTGGTTTGTTTGCTTTCCCCATTGGCCAACATGATCAGGCATACACCTCAACCTGGATGGTTGCCACAGCCCGGGTTGTACAGACAGAGGGGTCTCTGGAGCAAGGTGAGGAGTTCTTGAACTCACAGTCCATAGAGGTAGGCAGAGAAAGCACATCACACAGAGGGACACACAGAAAGGCATGAAAACTGGGGTCAGTTGGAGTGAATACAGACCAAGGGTAGACAACATTGACCAACTGTGTCCAGAAGAAAATGTGGAATAAGAGTAAGAATTCACACACAGAATGTAAATTTGAAAACAAAATAGGTGTTAGAGGTGATTCATTCTCAATTCCCCATATCTGGTGGAGCCTAATACTGCAGACCCTGGAAAGAAACCACTGATTTACAGAGGGATTTTTTTTTTTTGTTCATGTCTCTTGTTCTTTAGTTTTCCATGGTTTGGGAAATTTTCTTTTTATGTTTTTATCCTTTTTTATTCTTTATTTTTCTCTCTTTTTTCCTTTGTCTTATTTGTCCTTTTTAGATTTTTTTCTTTTAAATCCAATTCTGTTAATTTTCTTTTACTCCATAATAGGACATTTTGCTCCTTTTTCTCAACAGCATTTACTTTATTTTTTGAATTTTGTTTCTTTCATTCTCTCCTTTCCCACCCTTATATTTATACTAATATAGCTATTAAACTTTGTTACTCTTTTTTTTTTTTTTTTTTTTTTGCAGTACTGGGGATTGAACTCATAACCTTGCACTTGCTGGGCAGGTGCTTAGACTGCTGAGCTAGATCCCCAGCCCTAGCTTTATTACTGTTTATATATTTAGTTGACTCCAAGTTCTTATTGTTGAATTCTTTTTCTAATGGTAGTATTGTTGTTGCATTTAGTTGAACTGTATGTCAGCACTTAGTTTGTCTTGTGTCTATATTAAAAAACTAATATGAAATGATAAAACATGAGTTTAAAAAAAATAGAAGATTGAAGCCAGGCGTGGTGGCTCACGCCTGTAATCCCAGCACTCGAGAGGCTGAGACAGGTGGATCGTTGTGAGTTCAAGACCAGCCTGGGCTACAAAGTGAGCTCAAGGCCAGCCTGAACGGCATAGTGAGACCCTGTCTCAAAAACACCAGGGCCAGGGATCTAGCTCAGCGGTCTAAGCGCCTGCCTGGCAAGAGCAAGGTTGTGAGTTCAATCCCTGGTGCTGCAAAAAAAATAAATAAATAAAAATAAAATAGAAGATTAATAAGGTTCTTAGCAAGCTCTAAAATGATATAACTAAACACATAATGGAATTAATAAACAAAATGTTCAGTGAGCTTACAGAATTCATTACTAAATATGGTCTAAGTTTAACAAAATGATATGAAAACATAAATAATGAGTTTAGCAAAGAATTAGAATCCATGGAAA
>RJWT010012043.1:0-22763 GCA_004365215.1 Cuniculus paca
GAAATGGACACTTCTTGTCCAGGGTCCAACAATCTCAGGACAACCGGTACATCTTGATAACCATGTTCCTGTTGCTCTTAATTTCTCTTCTGTAATATGTTTTCCCTCACTTGGAGAATTTAATTTCCAATAAGATTCCAAGAATCATTTTTTTTACTCCAAGGTGCTGCCAAATTCTGTTAATTTTACTTGGATGAGTTGCTTCTTTTCATTTTCAAAGAGTCTCTCACTTTATTTTCACATTTTCCCTATCGGGATCTTGCCTTTGCTAGAGCACAGAGGACATTACGAAACTCAGACCAGGGCACCAAGGTCATATCTGAGAGCTAGCCATGATGGTCTCAAGGCTCCCTTTTTCCTGTCACCCTGAAAATTACCCCCAATCATTCATATGCAACTCCATCTCTAAACCTGCGCTTCAACACATTGATCAAGAGATCAACACATCTGGAGCTCCGATGGCTGTGTATTTTTCCTTTGCTGCTATTCCATATTTGTTATCCAAATAAATTCACCTTGAAATATATGAGAGGAATATAGAATGATGAAATCTGCTACTGAATAACCTGCCTAATTTTGAAATGAAATGAATACCTAGGTTAAGGGAGCATACACCAAGTGGTTTTCTGACCTGCTTTGACAATAGTGTCCTTTCCTAATAACTAGACTGTGGCCTATGCAGCCCCTGCTGTCCCCACTGCTTAGCCCTCAACCAGGAGTGTTATGGTTTGGATTAGATATCTTCCCAAAGCCTACTATGGTCATAGTTTTGGCTTTTCACAGGTGAGTGTATCTAGGGTGCGATGCTGGGATCAAGGGTATATAATTACTAAATTAGTCCACTGGTTGGTTTAGGACAGCTCTGGGTGTGGATGATGGAAAGGCCCACTCGATGTGAATGGCACCACTGGAAAGGCAAGTAGCCTAAAAGGGGAGATGCAGGCTGCTGCTGCTGATCTTGCTGCTTGCTGTTTTTGATACCTGCCTGCCTTGGCATGGACACTTTCTCCTCTGCAATACTATTTTGCCATGACATCCTACCTTGAAGCCAGCTAACTATGGACTGAAACCTCTATAAACTGTGAGCTGAAATAAGCTTTTTCTCCTTTAACTTTGGGTGTCAGGCATTTTGTCTCAGTAGTGAAAAAAGTAACTACAAGAGGTTCCTTGAGGAAAAGAAATAGGATTTGTTCCTTTTCATTTGTGTATACTTTGAGTTAATAAGTCTTTTCACAAACTCCTTGTGGATGTATAGATGGACAGACCAAAGGTCTTTGTTGGAAAATCTTTGTACTGATTTATTAAGGCACTGTGATTAATGCATGGTAGAATAACTTAATTCTCGTGAAAAATGTCACCTGTGTCTCCTCAAGCTCTGTGGTGTGAAGTGTTTGTGCAGATCACAGTGCCAAGTTGAGTCACCTCCCAGAGATGTATGTATTGCTCAGCTTCCCCATTACTAAGAAAAACATCTCAGAGGAGGAGAGGTTTATTCAACCTACGCTTTCAGAGGTTTAGTGTATTGGTCAACTGACTCCAAAGCAGGAATATCAGGCAAGAAAGGTAAGTAGAGCAAAGCTACTGACTTCATGGATACTTGGTGTCTTAGTTTCTTTTCTCATTGCTGAGACAAAACACCTGATACCCAAGGTTAAAGGAGAAAGGTTTATTTAGCTCACAGTTTATATAGGTTTCAGTCCGTAATCAGCTGACTCCAAGACAGGATGGCACATGGCAGTTCATGGTGGTGGAAGACAGCAAAAGCAACAAGAGAAAGACAAGACTTTCTGTCCCTTATACTATATGCAGGTTACTCACTCTAGTGTGGATATAGTACTCACACCCTTAATTCTAGCACCCTTTATCCCAGCATTATACCACCAATAAATCAGACACTCTGGATTTAGTTATCCCCAAAAAAGCCCTATGACTGCATGAAGCTTTGGGGGGACATCTAGACACAAACCATAATCCAGGGAATCAAACACATGTGAAGAGTACAAGGGAGAGATACATCCTCCAAAGACATGCCCTCAGGTACTCGCCTCTTACCAGCACATTCAGCTGTGAACATCCGTGGATTAATCTACTGATGAGTACATCACCCCCACTATCCAGTTGCCTCTCCAGAAATCTCTTAACCCAGGAAAGTGGACAATTAAGATTAACTGGTCCAATGTACTTCAGAGCACTTTCCCTCAGCAGGGAGCAGCACTTTGCTAAAACCTAATAATATGTGATTATTCATACAAGTAGAATGCTGAGGCTTGGCAAAGTACAGCTGTATTAAAAAGTTTAATTTTTTTCCCTAAATGTTAATACAAAATCTTAGTCTTCTTGTTTTTTTAGATTTTTAAAAAGTCTTTTTTAACCCCCAGAGTCAAACAATATTTGACAGTGGAAAGAAATCCATCCAGATATCTTCAAAATCTTTAAAGAGAGCAAAGTGGATTGACCTGAACTAATCTTCATGGAGCTTAGGAGAAATCGATCAATTTTCTTTCTAAATAATTACCATTTGAATGTTAATTTTGCTACCCAAAGATTAACGCATGGAAGAGACAGTGCTTGAGAATGTTAATATAATGCAGCCCACAATCCAGAATCAAAATCCACATACCAAAGCAGAGGCAATTTCTTTAAGCAAGTTCTGACCAACTCTAAAAAATGACGAAGACATTCTTTTGTTAGGGAGCTATAGAACAATAAGAATAAATAAATAAGACAATTCTGAAATTCATGTCTTAAAATATAGAAGTGGGGAAAAGAAAAACCTGTATGATTTGCACTCTTTAGAGCCCCTGTCAGCTAGAACAGGAACAGTGGGCAACAGCCAGTGTGTTTTTATTTAAGGTAATCCATCCCATCTGTCCACAAACATCTTCCCATTAATATAAGGTCGCTTAAGTAGAATCATTCATTTACGCAAAAATGTTACATACTGGTGCATGCCACCATGATAAGTCCTACTGTGGACAAAAGACACACAACAGAGTCCTTGCCCTGTAGATGCCTATCATGTAAGGAGAAACGAATGGGCAACAAGCAAAACACAGGTCACTGGAAGATAAGAAATGCAAGAAATCGTCAACACGTTAGAGAAGACAAAGTTCTATGCAGCTGTGATTTAAACCTTATTTGCCCACATGTAACAAGTCTTTGCATGATTTGCCTACATTTTTAAATGCAATATCTTCTTCTATCCTACAGATAGAAACCGTTATTAATTCCATTTAAGAAATCAGGCAAAGGAATTCGAGTGGCTTTTTCTAAGGTGCTCAACTCCAAGAAAGAGCTATGGTGATGGAAAATGGTAGAATAGAGGAAGGTGGTGGTGCTGTGAAGGAATTTGCATAAAAAATCATTCCAAACTTAGTTGTCTAAAATTATTTCTCACTGGAGTCGGTTGTGGTTTTGCATGCCTGTGATACAAGCACCCTGGGAGACTGAGATAGAAGGATTGCAAGTTCAAGTCCAGCCTGAACAACTTGATGATTTAGCAAGACCTGTATCAAAATCTGAAAAAGACTGGAGATGTAGCTCAGGGTAAAGGCTGTAGGTTCAATCCTCAGTACCTAAACAAAATTATTTCTTACAATTTCTGTAGGTCAGGAACAGGGGAGCTGGGAGGTTCTGGTCTGGGCTCTTTCATGAGGGACAGTCAGAATTTCAGCCAGGCTTGCCTACCAGAAGAGATGGCAGCTGGCTTCCCTAGTGAGTGACCCAAATGAGAAATGACCAGCAGAAGCCATTCCTTTTATGACATAGCCCACAAGGCATGTAGCATCACTTATCCCACATTCTGGTCATTGGAAGTGATTTGCCAAGCCCAGAGGGGAATTAGGCTCTACCTTTGCAAAGGAGGAATGTCAACGAATTTGCAGGTATATATTAAACATACCACAGGGACCAAACACAGCAAGGCCTGGAAGTCACCTTGAGGTAACTGCGTATGGCAGAGGTTGGCTGGAGCTGTGGGGGAGAAGTGGAAGTCACAACTAGAAGGTTAAGTTCGTCAGAAGGGTGAAACTTGAATCCCAGGTTTAATGAGGCTCTTAAGGGAAGGATAATATATTTTCACTTAAGATTTTTAAGGAAGTAAATATGATAATATAATTAACATGATATACAATAAAAGTACTCAGTGACTTCATTTGGAATGTAGTAGACAACAGGACATTTTGTAATAATTATTGCAACAATATAGACTACTGGATGGGAAAGATGAGAAGACATCAACTTTAACACTCTCTAATGCTGCTTTACAATAGTTCTCTAGACCAGGTTTTGGCAAGTTTTCTGTACAGTGTCAGAGAATAAATATGCTTGACTTTATGGACCACTGCTTCTGTCTCAGATACTCGGTTCTGCCATTTTCAAAACACAAGACCAATGGAAATAAGAGGACTTCATTTGGCCTACTGACCATAGGTTTTCTGTTCCTACCTCTAAATTTTGCCAGTAGTACATTAGAAACCATTAGTTTTATTACACATGCCAGATGCTTTTTCAAATCTTCACGTACCACAAGATGATACAAATAAAGGACAGAATGAGCAAATGGCATGAAACAAACTTTGGGTGGAAAGGGGTGACAAAAGACCACCCCCATGGGGTGTGTTGATCTTCGAGGGGACCTGGTACTGATAAGTGCCATCTCCAGGGGCTTATATGGTGAAGGTCCCCAAAAGTAGTAATTCACATAGCAAAGAGTTTAATTAAATACTCCTTTATTTTAAGTAAATGAAGAGGAAGCAACACAATGGCGTTGGCAGAAATCAGAGTGTAAAGGGAAGGTAATGAGGTGTGGTGGTAAAGGCATATGAAAGACTTACCACAAGCCAAGTAGAAGGCCTGGGACTAACTCAACTAGCATTTTAAGTGTCTTATAAACCTATTGACCAAATAATTATTTTAGAGTTATGGAGTAAGTCTCAATTTGTTAACTGAATGAAATTCCTAGGTTGTTATTCTAGGCACTGTGTGAAATAACAAAGAGTTCAAAGTCTCTTTCTCTCTCTCTATTTTTTTCTCAATACCTAAAAAAATTAAGAGCTAAGACGAACATGTGGTGATAACATTATATAAAATTTGAAATTAACATGGAATAATTACAAATAATTTTGTGTATAATAATGTATATTTATACTATGATAAATATTGATATATATTTATATGTGTGACTATGTATATATGCGTGTTTAAAAGCTGTGCATGTGTGTGTCTGTGGGTAAAATAGCCAACATAATTATAGTGATTTAAGTAAAACAGCACACTAATCAGAAAAGTAGAAATAGAATTTTTGGCTCAGGTTCTACATAATTAGACTAAAATATATTTATGAATACATGTGGGGTTTCCCATGGAAAGATATTAAAAGGAAATATAAAGTAATAAAACATATATTCAGAGGGTTCAGATCTTTGTGTTAATTTTTTTTATATTTAATCTACACTCTCACTTCACCGTGTTCTGGAAAATTTTGACATTATTTTATAAAGAAAAATACAAGAAAAAGTCAAATGAGGATTTATTCTGTGGTCCTAGAAAATTCAATTTTCCTTCTTGAAACACCATCCAAGACTCAGTTGAATTTCAAACTCCTTTCTAGATTCAAGCCAATGACATAACTCAGAGAGAAAGGAGACCTTTGCACACAACATAACACCCCATCTCGCCAGCTGTTCCAGGAGTAACACATCTGGGTTCCACGATCGTGCCTTCGTGTGGGGCTTATTGAAAATGGAATGGAGGCTTCAGATATGGTCCAGAGTAACTTCCTGGGTGCTGAGCAAGCAGCAGACCTCCCAATGTGTGTTGGTGGGGGGGTTCCATGTCAAGCAACTGGACTGTGTTCCTCAACTTTGCAGTCAATTTCCACATGATCAGTGTCTCAGTGACTGATATATGTAAGAAACACAAAACAAAAAAGAGCCTGGGTGGGCACAGGGAGTTCCTTCCCTGTGCCTCCTGGGGTGCCTTGTCTCTCTTGGGGACTCATGGCTCTCAGAAGATACCTCCAGTTCTCATGGAAGAAGAGAAGGGAGCTGGGTGGAAATCACCAGTTCACACATTCTGAATTTCTAAAGTGTTTACTTACGAAACTTGAAGATTGTAAAATTAAGGATATTTAATTCCCGAAGCACTTATTCCCCTGAAATTGGCATCACAATTACATTAAAATTATTTATATTAGGCTGTTCAAATATTGATGACAGAATAATAATAAAATCTACCCCTGCTCTTAAATTTTCAAAAAAAAAAAACCCCTAATCGCATCTCTTACTTTTCACTTACTGTACATTTAGTACATTTTTATGGACCTCCTTCCTACAATGAAATGCTAAAGGAAAGAATTGTTCCTGTTGTCCATGCCAAGTGGCTTTGCATTGGGAAATGCTCAAGGGCCATGTCTAACATGTCCCCTTGCTAGTGACTGATGGGAGATCGATAGGGACAGAGTGGAGACAGAGCTTTTTCATCGGGATACTTATGTGCACAGCCTTAAGTAGCCGCGGTCTAGAGATGGATGCACAGTCCAGCGCCTGACTCCGTGCTGCACTGTGGTGTCTGGCAGTGACTGAGTAACTGGCAAGGGCCACCAGGTCTGAAACTCAGCAGGGAGGCAGCACAGGAGTCACCTCATCAGCTTTTCTGTGACAAGGCCCAGAGTGGCTTCTGGAGCTCTGAAGTGCCAGAGCAGTTCTGCCAAGGGCACAGCAAATAAATCCAACTGCTCTCAAGTCCCCAAATAAGCCCAAGTGTGCTGGAGCCCCCTCGCCTCCTCTGTGTTTAGGTACCGTGACACCCTGGGAGTATAAGGGGTCCAGGATCATGAATCAGTCTTCCCTAGCCTCTAAGCCTAAGGCCACAGGGCCAGTTTAATTCCTGCATGCTCAAGCAGACATATCAGCAGCCTTTTGCTGCCCCTGAGAACTCAGCTTCTCAGCAACAAATCGAGGACCTCCACAGAAACGGCGGCCAGGGAAGCGCTCAGTGCTCCAGACTGCAATTCCATTCAGCCCCTCCTGCAACACTACACAAAGGAAAAACAAAGGCAAAGAAGTGCATAACAGTTTTCCTGAGAGTGCCCCCGGGAAGCAGAGCTAATAAAAGTAGAAGGTGAACCACACGAGGTAAGAGGTCAGGTGGTGCCTCTTTGGACCGGGGAACACTTACTCCCCAGAGCAAGCTTTGTTGCTAGAGCCCCTCTACTTCCTGAGCACGGTTGGCTTCTGCATTCAGATGTAAGATTAGTGTCAGGAAGAACCCATTGTTAATTGATTCCTTAATGCCCCTAAAGGGCTTCAAAGACAGAGCTATCCATGTGCTTATTAATATTAGTTATTGTTATTAATGAGTTAATATGTTTTTAAACTTGTGAGTAAGTGCATCATGGTACCATCTCCCTGGTGCTTGTGGTTAGGGTGAGATGAACAAGAAAACCGGACAGCACCCAGGTCCTGCCTAATACCCGTGCCCTGCCTCTCCTAGGGACAGGCCCACTCCATGGGCGGTCCACTGCCTCCTGCAGGGATTGTCTCCACTGGGTGTCCTTTCCCCATACTTGGGGACTGTGTCCCAGAGTGAGGGTCTGGGCTGTGTGAGATGCTGATGATGTGGTTTCAATTTTTATTTCTGACTTATTGTTCTAATATCCAAGTCCCTTTGATTAGAATAGCCATGCTCTTAATAATTGCTTGCTTCCAAGATTTTCCCATTCTATTTTAGATAAGTAGTTTTTAACCCTCCATTCATGAGCAAACCAATGACCCACACCCTGCCCTATGCATTCAGGAAGCATCTTCTTGGGACCCCAGGCATACAACAAAACCGACAGCCCAGGGGTCCCATTTCCTGCCAGCTGACCCCTGCCATAGCTATTGCTCTATCACCAACTGATACCTATTTTTCAGACTCAGTCTAGGATCTTCCTGATCTACACCTTGCTGGGTCTTTGCAGGGAGTGTTGCTTCATCCTTCCATGGCCTCTTGCAGTACTTTTTTGTAACTGTGAATATCATGACACTTGTAACTTTCAACTTTTTAAAATACTTACTCATATTCCTGATTTATCTTCCCAAGTGAAGACTGTCTTGAGTAGGTCCTCATAAGTATATGATAACTTCCAAAGCTCAGGCTACATTTACCTCAAAGAACGACTAGAAGGAGTGCTTAATGTTAAGCATTACCTTTAGAATATTGACAGCATCCTAGGGTGAGAGTAACATTTTTGATCAAAATGTTCCCTTCGTGAAAATGGCATCTGAGTAGACAGATACCGTCCTGCCGAAAGAATAGCATGAGACTTCTGGGAAAATGATAGAGAGGGTGTGAAACGCTCAGCTCCAAACACATACCTGAGCTGAGAAGAGTCTCTAACAGTGCAGACATATTGGAGAGAAAGGGAAATCTGAGATTCCAGTGGAGCAGAAGAAAAATCAAAGGCAGTTGGAAAACAGAGAAGCCTCAGAACAGCACCCAGGACTAGATACCTAGGGCTCCGATCCCCTCTCGGCAGTGGGCACTGCTACAGCCTCAATTATGCAGGATGGGGTTGGGCCTTCTGTGCATGACCTAGGCTGCTGAGAGCATACACTCTAGAGCTTGCAGTGATAACAAGCAGTGCACTGTGGCGTGTGTGCCATAGGTTCACCACCACTGACCTAGACCCTCAGGAGGGGGATGGGTAACCCGTGCCAGTTGGCCCTGGGACACAAAAAAGAAGACTGCCATCTGGCCAGGACCTAGCAGGGCAAGGAAGAAATTATCTGGGAGAACTCAAAACTCCCAGCTGTGACTTGGGCTTTGCATGAGCACAGAGGGGACTCAGAACCAAGAAATTCAAACAAATGTTGGGCCAGGACCACTGAAACCCTGGATCCCAGGATGAGAGAAAAAGCCAAAACAAAATAAAATGAAACAGAAACCTTCAAATACACAGGACGCTTGCAGAACAAACAACTTTGTCTAATGATAAACTAACAAGAAGCCACATGAGGAAATTAAACCATCAGTGAGAGTCCTCAGATTTAATTAAGAGAACTAGATAGGGCATTTGCCTAGCATGCAGGAGACCCTAAATTCAATCCCCAGGGAACATTAGAACCTCTCGACAAGGAGAAGTAATATATCTGCATGAATAAGTATCAGCTAATGTTCAGGGTTAGAATGGTTACAAAGATTTTAGAAATAAATATAAACCATAATTTTTCATAGGTTGATATTCAAAAATTAGGCAGAAGCTTACTTTCCCTTACCTATGCCTGACCTATGTGCAGGTTACACTTAGTGACTTGCTTTCCAAGAGCAGGATGAAAAGAAAAAAGGAAACTTCATAATGGAGAGAACTCAGCAAGCATGACCATGATGTTATGACCAAAGTCAACATTATAACTGATAAGTGATGTTGACAGCATATACTTGCATATGATGGGGTGAAATGGCCCTTTACTTCCCCCAAATCCATAACCTTGGCTTAAGCATGAGAAAAGAATCAGACAAATAACAACTGATGGGTATCTTGCAAAATATCTGACCAATACCCCAAACCTGCAAGTTCATTAACCATGAGGAAAGTCTGAGAAACTGTCACAGCCAAGAGGAGCATAAAGGGATACAATGATTGAATGGAATGCAGTATGCTGGAATGGAAAACAGAAATCAGGGTGGAAAAGCCTAGTGAGATTCAGAATGTGGAGTTCAGTAGCTATGAATGTGCCAACTCTGGCATCTAACTGTAACCGGCACGCCACGGAAGATAAGATGTTAGCAGCTGGGAAACTAGAACTCTGCACTGTCTTCCCAGCTTTTCTGTTCATTTGAATTTATCCTAAGAATTGATTTTTAAAAGTCCAAGAGAGGCGACATCAGCTAGACATTGGAGCAGATGGTCCCAAAGTTTGTCTCCTCCAAACACAGCAAGCAAACAACTACATTGGTGAAAAACAGCTGTGGGAAAGCTCTGGACTACAATGTAAAACAACGTGTCCAATTTTTTCAAGTTTTCTGTAGGCCTAAATCTTGTATTATATCAAACTGAGTTTTATGTTTTTTTTTAAGTTAATCTTTATCAAGCAAAAGTTTCTCTTTCTAAGTCCTTCTGAATAAAATATTCTTCCTCTGACATTCAGGAAATTTCATCAAATTCAAAATGTTGATGGAGAGAATTGCTTACTACATTTCTACTTTTGTGGCAACAAAGACTTGAAGATATGATCTATCTACTGAATTTAGCAAAGTAAAACTAATCAAATCTGAAAGTAAAATGTGATCTTCGAAGAAGAGGGATTGTTTGGCAAGGTCTCTGTATGTTTTATTTGCTAGTTGCATACCACAGACCCAGTAGTCTCCAGCCTAACTTGAATAACACACTTTTAAAAATCATACAGAGTCCAAAAGTATAACTTTGACTCAATCAATATTGTAATAGGTCAATAATAGGTTTTGATCTTCTTTCCCTTGACCTTGGCATGATTTCCCACCCACTCCCTAGGCCTCTGAGGCTCAGAACATTCCAGAACAGCTGGATGACACTACCACAGAACATGAGAGACTTGATTTGAGAGATGTGATTAACATTCTACAAATGAGAAGTACAAATCAATTCTAATGGTAATGTTAAATTTACATCTTAAAGGATTTCCTAGGCACACCATTTCTAGCTACTAGGAGCAAATTATTCTCACCTGTCTCTCTGGTTTCAGAGGAACAAGTTCTAATGAGGACACTCCTGCCTGGGAGAGGCAGAAGAAAATCATATACGCTGTTTTCATTTGGCATCGCAGGTCTTCCAGGCATTAAATAATAACAGCATGTATGAATGTGTGTGTGCATGTGTATATGCAGTTATAAAAATTAAATATAGGAACCATATTTTGTGAGTATTATTTTATTAAAAAGGGGGGAGTTGTGCAGCTTGGAATAAATACTGAAGGAAAGGAAGGGCTCTGTAGAAATCAATCTCCCACTTTTATATACTCCCAAATTATACTCATAAAGAAGGAGCCTCCAGCAGCCCTGTCAGTCATGATAAGGCGATCAGTCTGAGATTTATTATGAGTTTTCCTTTCATGTATTCAGTGGAAAACATCCCACAGGTGTGTTTATATTACCGGAGATAGATGGAGATTAATTGTGTGCCCAGGCGCTGAAATGCATTGACATATTTTCTAAGATTTAAGTTGTGTTAGTCCTAATGTTCCCCCGCCCCCACCCCTTTGAAAAGACTATCCAGAATTCTTACAAGGAAAAGGAACACAGTATTCTCAGGGGCTGAAAGAAAAAGCAAGTTGACTGTCATTTACTGTTAGGAAATAACAATTCACCTTTTGCCTTCTGGCTACCCCAGAAGGGCAAGATGCAAATCTTTTGAGGTTAAAGAAATGCCCAGGGACCTCATTTTAGCCTTCCCAAACCCAATATAATATCCTGACTCCTGAAGTTTTACTGCAATAATAGCCAAAGACCAAGAAGGAAAGGGACCAGAGAGCATTTAAATACAAGTACCTTTTCAACCAAAATGAAAATTTAGCTGAAATTCTTGCACATTTTACCACACTGGTATTATCCTGTAGCCAGTATAACAAGCTCCATTTTATACTTGTTCCCTTTATACATGTGTAAAAATCATAAGTTTGAATAACAAAGTTATTTTACATTGCACAAGACTCATTTCTTCTGGCAGCTCTTATTAATCTCTGGAGGGAAGACAGGAGTCAATTTTTGACTTTGTTTTTTGGAAGAATAATTTATCAAGTAAGTAGATAATATGACGGTGTTGTGGGAGTGTTTCTATGGGTTCCCAACAGTTAACCTACTTAGGATCAATAGAAGAGGATGTTTTAAAGTTTTTCTTTGTGCACTATGAAATTATTTCACTAGCCCTGTGCAGGAGCAAAAATGGACGTCTATTCCTAGCAGCTGCATATTGAACACAAAGCAGCAGAGATGACCAACTGTCTCCTACTTTCACTGTATACTCAGTCAATTAAAAGAGAAAGATTAGCCAGGCATGGTGCACATGCCTGTAATCTCAGCACTCACTTAGAAGGCTGAGGCAGGAGGATCACTGAGAGTTTAAGGCTAGCCTAGGCTACCAAATGAGTTCATCTGCACAGTGAAACCCTGTCTCAAAAAAATAAAATAAGAGAGAGATTAATATCTCCATTAAAGGCAGACAATAACAAGGAAGAATATGTTCCTTTCTTTCCTTATTCCAGTCTGTTTGTGTAAATCAGTTGTTTATGGAACAACACCAGTCAATCTGCAACCATGAGGTATCACCATAAAGAAAAGTTTAATTGTGCTAGTGTGACCAGAAGGAAGAAAAGAGTCTAGGTTTGCAATGACATCACAGAGCAACTGTTCCCCTATAGACCTTCTTATTCTATAGCTTGATCAGTGCCTTTATTACTTAAGCTACTGTTAGTCCAGTTTTCTGTCATTTTCAGCAAAATAACTACTAACCAACACAGTTTTACTTTAAAGGTAATAGAAAGTGCTTCATATGAAGGAAGCATGTTTGTAAATGTTTTAAAATAACAATGATTGTTTTTGCTAGATGTGTAACTTCTAGTTTAAAATTATATAAGTGAATTACTGCTAAAAAATAAAATAAAATAAAATAAAATAAAACCCTAAGCCTCTTAGCTGTATACTCTGGAAGCCTAAAAAGCATAATCCTCTGACTTGCTTATTACCCCCATGGCTAAGAATTTAACAAAATATATTTCTCCCTTTTATTATACCAGTGTAACTACTGAACAGAAAGGAAGATGCATGATCAGTAGCCAGAGTTCAACATTTAACAAAGTCTTTGTACAAAAATTAGAAGCACACATAGGATAAACTTGAAGAACAAATATAATTCAATAAAGCAGTGTTCATGATTCATTTCCTCCGTATTTCTTCCATTTTGAATTAAGTATCTTTGTGGAAGTTTGTTTTATTTTTAAGTTATGACAGTCATTGAATCCAAGTAGCCATCTATCATAAACTTCGAACACTAATTTTTGTAATGAAAAGTAATGAAACATTGTTCACACTATGCTATGTTGTTGTTAGCAACTTTATGCTGTTAACATTTTAGAATTACTTAAACTATCATTTGTAAATTTATATCATATTTTAGATTTTTTTGTGAATATTTTATGATATCTAAAGTTTTATATTTTGTGTAGACTCTTTCAAAACCTTTTCCTAGAAAGGTATACACTCCAAAAGTTGGCAATTACAGGGGTTTACTCATTCAGAGATTAGTATTATTTCCCTAACCTCTGATGCCCTCAGAAGTTACCTTTATCCAAAAAAGAGGCAAACACATAAAATCTTACTCTACTTCAAAATTTCTTTCCCATTTCATTGCCCTGATGTTGTCTTTCCCCAACATTTTATTTATTTTATACCAACTTACTAATATAGTTTAAAAAGAAAAAGATTGACATTTTTAAAGGGAGAAGAAAGGTTGTAATAGGAAAAGGTAGATTATGAAGCTTTTCCTTTGTGGTCATATTATATCATCTTTCTATGGTCCCAATTATGTTCTAATAATAATGGAACTAACATCCAAACACTTTTTAGATGCTGCATCAAGGGATCCCTTTCACTCGCCTCCCAAGAAGAGTAAAATCACCAAAAGTTGTGCAGACAGGCAAATACTTAAAAGTAGGCTTTGAGATTCACAAACATTGTACGGTTGTTCTTCCACATGTTCCAATCCTTAGAACAAGTTCTGGAATGCACAAGCACTAGACAGCCATACACAAACTGGCGTGAGGTAACATAGAGCAGGAGATGAGAAAGGCCAGAGTGACACTGCAAGTCCCAGGAGTCACCCCACAGCACACAGTGGGCCCAGTGGGGTCTCCACCTACAGGATCAACATCATGGCCAAACACCAGGGAGGGAGTGGGCTAATCTGGTCCCCACTGAATTAGTAATCTCACAACACTGGGGCCTAACAGTCACTCCTCTCATTTCCTTAAACTTACTTGGTGTCAATAGACTATCCAAAAGTACCTCCAAAATGACCAGAAGTGCTCCCAGCATACTAGGCCAACTTTCAGCTAACCTGTTACTAAAGAGAAAACAAGTCACTCTTCTTCACATTGACCTTTCTACTAGCAACCCTGTTTAACTTTCTAATTGTTTTAAAATTACTGTAATTTTACAAAATGAGTCATTATTTTCTTACAAAAGCTCTAAGACAGGCTAATACAGAAAACCAACTTTAAATATTTATTGTTTTGTCACTGAGCAGTTACAGATCTGTTTTGATTCAGTCTCCTCTGCTGTATTTTAATCTATTAATAACAAGTAGATGAGTTCTCCCCTCTGCAGCAAACACGGAAAATCAAGCTCTAAGTTCAAGTATAATTTGAATGTCTGGGTCCTTGGGAAGAGCACTTAACCTCTGGGTCTGTGCAAAGAAAGGATAATGCTGGGCTGGTGGGAGATTAACCAATCAATAATCATTGAGGTTGAGAATGTTTAAAGTATAAGGGGATGTGCATTTGCTGTGGAGTATTATTAATGCTTCACCTAAAATTAGAGCTAGGAAAGATAATAATTTATGAGTTAAGAACATAGTGAATATTCCAGAATGAATCCTTTATTTTAATATCATTTATATCATAAAGGGAAATGTGTAACTGAATACTTTGATCCTATTGTGTAATTGGTACTATAGTAGCTTGCCATTTTATTTCAGATTCAGTGAATGAGCTAATGTAAATCTCCAGAAAGGAAGGAAAAGAATATGTTTCCCAAGAATACATTTCTCAAGTGCAGAAGGCTGTGGGGACAACTACAACCATTGCAGTACCATTTGGATTGGTGAAACTCTAGGCAAAAATTTCAACATTTTGTTAAAGATTTACCTTGTGATAATTGTTGCTTTTCCTTACTCTTGAATATTCTAAAACTATTTACGTATCATTGATTGATAAATTATAATTTACTTCAAGAATATTTGGCAGACCTTACCTTCTTACAACATACAAAAGTAACTCTCAAAGCTGGGTGATTCTGCATGCCTGTAATCCTAGCACCTTGGATGGCTGATGCAGTAGGACAGCAAGTTCAAACCTATTTCGGAGTATTGCAATTTCCAATGTAAAGATCTTTTACTTCTGTTGTAAGATTGATTCCTAAGTATTTCAATGAGTTTGTTTTTTGTGTTCAGGAATACTTCTGATTTTTGAGTCTTGACTTTGTATCCAGCTATGCGACTAAATTAGGTTATTAAATCTAGAAGTCTTTTAGGTGAGTTTTTGGGCTCTTTTATGTAGAACATCGTATCATCTGCAAATGATACGATGATATTTAACTTCTTTCTTTCTTATCTTTATTCCCTTTATTTTTTTCTCTTGTCTAATTACTCTGGCTAATGTTTCCAGAACTATATTGGATAGGAACAGTGGTAGTGGACACCCTTGTCTTTTTCCTGATTTTAAGAGTGAAAGTTTTTGGTTTTTATCCATTTACTATGTTAGATGTTGGTTTGTCATGGATATCTTTTAGCCAATTAAGATAAAGATCATCTATTCCAATTTTTTATGGGGATTTTTTCATGAAAGGAAGTTGGACTTTATCAAAACCTCTTTCTGCATCTATTGAGATGATCATGTGATTTTTGTCATTAGCTCTGTTGGTAGGGTGTATTACATTTATTGATTTGCATATGTTGAGCCATTCCTGGATCCCTGGGTTGAATCCTGCTTGGTTGTGGTGTACAATCTTCTTGATGATTTGGTACATTCTGTTTGCTTGTATCATATTGAGGATTTCTGTGTGTATGTTCATTAGGGAGATTGGCCTATAGTTTTTTTTGTTTTTGTTTTTTACTGGGTCCTTCCCTGGTTTTCGTATCAGGATAATACTTGCTTCCAGGAATGAGTTTTGGAGTATTGCTTCCCTTTCAATTTCATTAAAGAACTTGAGGAGTAGTGGCTTTAAATTTTCTCTAAATTTCTTGTAGAATTCAGCAGTGAATCCGTCAGGACCAGTGTTTTTCTTTTTTGGTAGATTTTTAATTACATCTTCAATTTCATTTACTGATATTGAGTTATTTAGAATTTTTATATCTTCTTGATTCAGCTTTGGTAATTCATATGTATCTAGGAATCTCTCCATTAAAATGGCTCTCGTCAAGAAATCAACCAATAACAGATGCTGGAGGGACTGTTGGGGAAAAGGAACACTTGTCAACTACTGGTGATAGTGTAGACTGGTGCAACCACTATGGAATTAAGCATAGAGATTCCTCAAAAAACTAAGACTAGAAGTTCCATTTGACCCAGCTATTCTCCTTCTTGGTATCTTCCCAAAAGAATTAAAAATATTATACCAAAGTGATATAGGCAGATTCATGTTTATAGCAGCACAACTTGTAATAACCAAATGTTGGAAACAGCCCAAATGCCCACCAACTGATGAATGGATAAAGAAAATGTGGAGTTTTTTTTATGCAAAGGAGTACTAATCAGTCATAAAGGAGGATAAGCTTGAGATATTTCTAGGTAAATGAGACCATATCAAATGAAATAAATAGGACATACATGTGTAAATATTGCACTGTTTCTCTCATGTGAGAAACCAAAAACATAAAATAAGGACTAAAAGTATAATAGATATTGAGAAATAGGAAGAAAGTGTTCAAATGGGAGAGGGGAGAGGAAAAAGAAGAAAGGGAAAAAATAATAAAAGAAAAAAAAATAGATACAAAAATTTTGTGAATAAGGAGGGGAAGAGGGTTTTTTTTTTTGGTAAATAAAAGAGTTGAAGGGAAGGTAGGGGAATGAGAAAAAAAAGAATCAAGATATATAATGTACAGGTACAAATTCTCTATGATGACTATGATTACTATACATATCTAAAGTGTACCAACAAAATTAATTAACTAAAAAAAACTTGAAGCCTAATCTGAGAAACTTTGTGATTTGGGGTTACCCTGTCTCAAAATTTAAAAATGAAAAAACTTAAAGAGCTAGATGAGAATGTATCTCAGTGGGAAGATTCTGGATTCAATTCCCAGCATGACAAAAATAAACCAAACCTCAAACTTTAAAGCACATAGATATAGGAAGAAAGAAGTTAATTTGCCAAATCGGTTGTTTCTTACTGCAGCAATTAACACCTACAGTTGCATTTGTATATCAATGTACATTTTATAAATCGCATTTTCTAAAATATCATTTAATTGTACGTTGTATTTACATGAGGCCTTTAGCAACATTAGTGGAGAAAATTAGTTACATAGTCCTGCCTAAGAAAATGATGCTTATTCCCTAACACAGTATATTAGCTAGATCTTAGATTAATGACTTCAGAGAGCATCTAGTTTTCTTCTTTGATTAGCATTTTGCACAATATACAGAAATTGACCACAGGTGGACTTTTGTTTCTCCACATCTCTGTGTTTCTGGAGATTCTGTCTCTAAATCCTAATTCAATACTGACATGTCTTCAAGAACATAAACTAATATGATCCCAAAAAATCAAAATTAAAAGCATATATCTTAAACACGCCTTAAAGTGTTGAATGTTAATGTCACATGTTAACTACATAGAACATGTGCGTTAATGTGTGAATTAATCAACTCAATAGGGAAGTTTATCATTAGAAACATTAACATTCAGGTGTGAACACAGAAGGAATTGCAGCTATCGCAAACATTTATAAACTATAGTAAAATACTGCAATTTTAATCTACCTTTACGTGAAGTATGTGGTTCGAGAGAAAAGAAATAATTTTTTGGAAAATTCAGCGTGTACCATATGCTAGTCAGACATCACCTCACTTCAGCCTCACAGTTGTTGGCTGAAGCACTCTTAACCCCATTTAATGAATGAGGAGACCTGAGCGCACGAAGCTGAAGGAGGCCAGGGCTTGAAACCAGCATGGTCTCCGGGCTGCACTGCTGGTTACATATATTCTGCCTCCCAGACTCAGGAACTCTGAGCTTTGTTTTGTTTCTTTACTTCAGTTGCTATCATTTCAGAAGTTTCAGGTGTGTGGCTTATACTTTCTTCTATGTCCATGTCTCTTTGGCTTGTTTGGGAAGGACTGGAGGCGTAAGATTGCATTTTGCTCCTTCGTTTTGTCATTTTCCTGTATTCCACTGTGGCAGGTGAATCCAACATGCACGGTTGAGGCTCCAAGGTTAGGTGAAACTCACAGTGCACACCTTCAGCTCCAGCCAAGACTACCACTGTGGCTGCTCTGTTGCTGGGAGGTGTCTGGGAAGAACCCAGGCAGGACCCCAGGGATGCTCCGAACGTCCTGGGCTGATGGTGGAATGGGCACAGGTCCCTACCAGTCTGCTGGTGAGGTCCCAAGCTGCACAACTAGGTGAAATTCACTGTGCATGCCTTCAACTCATGCCAAGCCCAGAGCAGCAGCTGTTATGCTGCTCCAGGGTGGATGGGCAGAGCCCAGGCAGGACCCCAGGGACGCTCCGAACATCCCGGGCTGATGTTGGAATGGGCACAGTTCCCTACCGGTCTGCTAGCAAGGTCCCAAGCTGAGCTTTGTTTTGAATCGAATCACAATCATTAAACCCAAAGATCAATACAGCCATCCCTCTCATGTGTGGTTTCAGTTTCCACAACTTTAGTTACCAAAGATTGACTTCTGTGCAAAAATATTAAGTGGAAAATTCCAGAAATAAATAAGTTTTAAACAACTCATTTCGTTAGAGACTACTCTGAGTTGCAGGTACTATTTTACTGTGTTTAGTTTCTAAGTTAAACTTTATCATATGTGTGTATATAAAGAAAAGAACATAGTGGATACAGAGTTCAGTGCACAGCTCCACATCCACTGGGCTATTGGAACAATGGATGCCTTGTGGATAAAGAGGAGGCTTACTGAAATTGGATTGTCTCAAGTGTAAATGCCAGTCTTTGCGTTTAGCCTTTTCAGACAAAAGGCTTCGTTTCACTTCTAATGTATCCTTATGTGATTGGTAACTGCTCCCTTCTTTTGCTAATGGGGGAAGGGAATCCAGATATTCTCTTATGATGCGTAATATCGCCTTCATAAACAAGCAAGTGTTCTTAACTTCAATCACATTTACTACATCAGAAAACAGAATATGCTCAATTTTGTCCTTTAGACATAACCTAATGACAGACCAATATTGAAAGTAAGCAGTTGCCTGAAGTCCATTTCAATTCACAGCCTCCAATATGTCTAGTGTAAAATAATAAAGTGTTCCTAGAAATATTAGAAGAAACACCATTATTTAATTACCATAAGGCCTTCCGGGACAGAAATAAAACATGATTTAGGTGGATGGGCAGATCAGGACTGAAAACACATTATACAGATGAAACATGAAATGCTAGTAGAAAAGAGAGCAAATTGTAGATTAACCAGCACAATGATAGATGAAATGCTAAAATAAAATAAAATAATAGAAAAGGAGAAATAAATTCTACAACGATATTTTGTATTATTGAGGCTGAAACAATAGCCAAGTCATAAGGGGAAACAACGTTTCAGATATAAAGTAATGTTTTTCAAAAGCAGCAGGGCAAAAGTGATGAAAAAACTTTCTTGTTTCTCATAAGATGACACACTCTTCTTAGTGAATCAGATGAGTTGAGCAACTGGATTGATTGTAAAAGGCAACGGGTCTGAAAGTGGTTTTTCACTTGGATGGCTGACAACAAAACAGAAGACACATAACCAAAATTTATATAAGCAGAGGATCTTAGTGATAGGCTAAATCAGAAATACACATAATATTGTTCGTAATCAAGAATCAAAGTTGTAAGGCAAGCCAACTTACAAAACCACAGTTGTTTTTGTTGTATGGATTTGGGATTTACTCCTCACAAATGCCAATACCTGCTGGTCAGAGATACAACACCAACTGTAAAAGTATAGAGCATTCTTCAATAGATGATGTAATCCATGCACAAACTGAATTTAGGAAACTCACTTTATAACATGTGTCAGACAGCATGAAATGTTTTCTGTTCTGGTTTAGATCCCTGGTTTGTGCATCTCAGTTGCTGGGCACTGGGAGTTTAAGGAATTCCAAATTCATCTCAGCATGGACTTGGAAAAGTTTATTCTCTTTTTTATTTTTCCTATTTAACAAAATAAGATGGTTTAATTTTAAATGATATAAACAACTTAATATAAATTAAAAATATATCTACTAAAAATGTTTAGTAACAATTATTTAATAAAGGCAAATGGCAGTTAACATTTATCAAAAAATGCTGCTACTTTAAAACCTCGAATAGGTGAAGGCGACTTCCTGGTCTCATTCCATGCCCTTTGAGGTCAGCTGAGGTCCAGTGGAACCCAGAGGCACCCACTGGGAGCATTGCTGGTACTGGGGCAGAGGGAGAGAGGCACTGCTCAGCAGCCAGTTTATCTGCCTGTGTGTGACACAGGCCAATCCACAGAGTACAGAAACTGTCCACTGCCCATAGGCCGGGAAGGAAACCTGTAGAAGCACACAGCTTCCCTCACGCAGCAGTTAGCCCGGTAACAGAGAGATGGCAGTGAGACTAGCAGGGCAGCACAACACTAGCTGTGGATCTCTTTAGCAGCTTTTCGGGTGATCAAGGTGATGGCAGCAATATGTCCACAGACCTGGCAGATGCTCTCAGTTTGGACACTGGCACTGTCTTCCAAAGGGCAAAGTCTGGGAGGCCTGGAGCCCTTGGGAGCTGTAAATACACCTGGAAAAATTTTTGAAATTCAGAATCTGTGCAGGCTTTCCACAAGGTAAGACCCTCCAGGAGAATTCGGTGGGTGGGATCATTCCTGAAAATTAGAAAGTATCTGAAAAATAAGAAAGACTGCCATGTTAGCTTCTACTGAGGCATCAACTTAAACAGAAACATCTGCTCACAGTCAGTAGGCCAGAGAATGCCCCTCCGTGGCTAGGGAGGAGATGCAAGGTACATTATGTCACAAATGCCAGTCTGTTTGCCAGATATCTAAAAAGTAAGCTGATCTTGTCTTTGTCTTGTGAGAACACTTGGCACTATGTATAGCTAGGGCTCAGTGCACACACACCACTGCAGACAGGCAAGCGGCAAGCCCTCACCATCTCTGGCTTCCTCTCACTGCCTCTGACTTCCCCTCACTTCCGGGACTGAAGTCCCTGGGCTTGTCCTAGGTTTCTCTTCCTTGACTCGACCCTCAGTGCCTTCTCCTCTTCTGCCACCTATGTGTAGGGATGCACTCTGGCTGACCTTTAGGCACTCATCTCCAAACCCTTCTCTGTCAGTTGAGTCTCTGTGCACAGCTGCCCGCAGCTCTCCCATGCAAGGGCAGCTGTCTTTGGTTTTGAATTAGGCTATGATTTATTAAATAAGTCTTAAGTTCTAACAAAAGTTCATTCCTTATATGTTATTGACCTAAATTTTTAAAGCCAGATCAATGAAATAGAAAAAGTAGCTCAGAAACATAAGTATGTATGTATGAGAATTTTATATTTGACAGTGACAGTACAAAAAAGTGAGAAAAACAAAGATTTTTGATCAATGATTGGCAAGTTAAGGGAAAAGTATAGAAATATTTTCCCTTTAAAATATATTCTAGGGTGAATTCTAAATAGATCAAATCATAAACTGAAACAAGAAAACTATATATAAAACACTGAAGAAATGCTGTAGAGATAAAAATATTTGCATCATCTCTATTTAGAAAATAAATTTTCCTCCAAAAAATTTGTGAAAGACTCCATGAAGAAAATTATCTACATTTGATGATAAAAAATATAAAATGTCTTCACATTCATAATGCTGTACATAAATTTTTAATTTTTCCTTCTTAATAAAATAACAAGTGGGAAAAATATCTTCAAACACTAATGGACAGTAATATACTGTAAGTTTAAAGAAATAGCTAATAACAAGGAAAGTTATTGCTAACCATTGACATTCTTTATTTTGTCCCAACTTTATGTGACAAAGATGTATCAATTTTAGAAATACAATAAAATGACAAATAACTTAAAATTACCATACTTAATGTTGACATCAGTAGAATGAGATTTGAAGCCCCCCACTTTGAAGAGTGAATTGATAAAACTAATCAAGATAAAATATATCACTATCAACTGTAATATAAATTTCCTGCCTTTGAGTCAGTAATTCCACTTTTAGACAGATAATCAAAACATACTAAAAATTTTATGCATTAGAAAACAAAATTTTATGCTTAAAAGTAATGAAGAAAATCACAAAGAAAAATATTGCTAAATTGATTACACTAAGTATAAGGCATTATATACATAAATACATAAATATATACACATAAATATCATGAATAAAATTTTAATGTTGTCTTCTTAGGCAAGTAACATATGGAAGATAATTTTATTAATAGAGAATATGCTTTATAGACATATTCCCCAATTATATGAATATTTCATTTTATAGACATATTTATAGATTAAATATATTAATATGAGTAAATGTAACACAAGTAATAGGTTTTTTTTTTTAAAGGGAGTAAACAGAACAGTAAAATGAAACAAAACAAAACAGTAACAAGACAGTAGGAAACCCACAATCGTTACTATATTGCATATTGTCATTCTCTAAATAGTTCCCCAGACCACCAGCACCAGGCCTGAAAAGTCAATCAAAAAACATAAACATCGGATTGCTTCCCTACTTCCGTTGCTTCAGTTATTATCAACTCAGCCTGTGTTGCGACCAGTAGCACACAGGGGGGGGGCAAGCGGGAGGCAGAGGAGGCTTCCCTGCTATTCCCGCCCCTCCCCTC
>RJWT010012044.1:0-22767 GCA_004365215.1 Cuniculus paca
CAACAACAACAAATGGTAGTCACAGGTACTCTCAACTTAGAGATGAGAAAGCGGTCTCAAAAAATAGTAGTTTCACTCCCAAAACTGTTATACAGATTTAATGCAGTCCTGATCAAAACACCATTAACATACCTCACAGATCTAGAGAAAACATTCCTAAAATTCATTTGGAAACAGAAGAGACCTAGAATAGCAAAGGCAATCCTGGGTAACAAAGGCAAGGCAAGAGGCATTACAATCCCTGACTTGAAATTATACTACAAAGCTACTGTGATAAAATCAGTGTGGTACTGGCAAAAAAAAAAACAAAAACAAAAAAACCCAAAAACTGAGGATCAGTGGAACAGATTAGAAGATGCAGACACAACTACAAAGACACTCAGTAACCTGATCTTTAACAAAGGGGCCAACCATGTTCACGGGAAGAAAGACAGCCTCTAAATAAATGGTGCTGGCAACACTGGCTTTCCCCATGCCAAAGACTAAAACTAGACCCATGTCTATCACCATGCACTAAAGTCAAACTGAATCAAAGATTTAAATATTAAGATAGAAACACTAAATCTACTGGAAGACAAGGTAGGTAGAAAGTTTGAAGACATGGGGTTGGCAAAAAGTTCATGAACAAAACGCAAACTGCACAGGAAGTACTTCAAAGAATCAAAAACTGGGATCTCATCTTATTAAAAAGGTTTTGTACTTCAAAAGAAATCACCAAGTGAAAAGAAAACCCACAGAATGGGAAAAAATTTTAACCAACTGTCCCTCAGACAAAGGACTTCCATCCAGAATGTATAAAGAACTGGAAAATATCAGGCTCCCCAAATTCAATAACCCAATCCAAAAATGGACATCTGAGATATGAGCATGCACTTCTCAGGTGAAGAAATACAAATGGGAGATAAATACACGAAGAAATGTTCAACATCACTGGTCATTCAAGAGATGAAAATTAAAACAACACTGAGATTCCATCTCACTCCAGAAAGAATGGCTGCCATCAAGAAATCAACCAATAACAAATGTTGGCAGGGCCCTGGGGAAAAAGGAACTCTTCTCCATGGTTGGTGGGAGTGTAGACTGGTACAACCACTGTGGAAATCAGTGTGGGTATTCCTCAAAAAACTAGGATTGGAGGTCCCATTCAATCCAGCTATTCCCTTCTAGGTATTTTCCCAGAAGAACTGAAAACATCATGCTACAGTGATATATGTGCACCCGTGTTTACAGCAGCACAATTTGTAATAGCTAAATCTTGGAAACAACCCAAATGCCCATCAACCACAAAATGGATAAAAAAGATGTGGTATTTTTATACAATGGAGTATTACTCAACCATAAAGAAGGATAAACTTGAGGCTTTTATAGGTAAATGGATGCAACTTGAGACCATACTCAGAAGTGAAATAAATCAAACTCACATGTATAAATGTCATATTGTCTCCCTAGTGTTAAAAAAAACAAAACTGAATGAGTAATAAGATCCAAAGTGTACAATAGATATTGTGAAAATGAAAGGGAAACAGTGCTCAAAAGGAAAGAACAACTGGGATAAGGTAAAGGAGAAAAAGAACATAAAAGATTATATGTATATACTACTAATCTCTGGGAGTTCATAAAAAAAGTTTGTGCTCTCATTGTTTGATTGTTTGATCATTTTTTGTGCCTAAATCTTGTAACCTGAACAACTGCTTCTAAGATAACAATATGCAATATATTAACTAATGTTAATTTCCTATTTTTTAAAAATTCTGTATCATTTCTACTATTTTTAAAAATTATCATTTCTATCTTTTGTTTTGTTTTGTTTTTAAAATAAAATCATAATTTCCCTCCATAGTTGGAAATAGTTATTGTTTATTGAGTTCTTATTAGTCACAACTGTGCGTTCTTTATGTATTTTGTCTCAAATTCTCCTAACAACTTTGCAATGTAATTATAATTTCCCCATTTCACAGTTGAGGAAGCCAAGGTATGTGATGTGTCTGGCACACAACTAGAAAATGGAACACAAAGATTCAAGCCTATCTGACCGTGTCTCTTTCCCTGTGCTCAAAATGATTTTTAAGACCATAGAAAGATGGCAAGGGCTGGGGATCTAGCTCAGTGGCCTAAGTGCCTGCCTGGCAAGTGCAAGGTCATGAGTTCAATCCCCGGTGCCACAAAAAAAAAAAATGACAGAAACACTTTTTGATGTGGATTCCATTTTTCAGTGTGCATAAAAATGAATACAGTTTTGTGGATTTTAAGAAAATATCCTCTACATTCACTGGCGACATGGGTTTTTTCTGTCATCTCTGGGGCATGGCATGCTCTGAAGACTGATAGAAACCCTTGCACACTGACGTGGATACTGTTTAAAAGTTTCCTCCTCTTTGCACTGATCTGCAGACCATTTGTTACTAACATTAGCTCTCACTGGGGTGAGGTTGACAGCTCAGCTCTGATGATTTCACATTTTGAGTATCTCCCAGTGTAGCTTCTCTGCCTACTGAGAAGCATCCCTGTGTGGACAGACTATCACCTCTGCTGGGTCTCCTGGTGTCACACAGCTACAGCTCAGATGAAAGGGACTTAGGAGCTCAGCGCGAGGTTGTACAGAGCTGGGGTTCTCTGCAGAGATTTACCAAACAGGCTGGTAGGTGTGTTGCTAGGGGTCAACCTCAAAGATAGAAACAATGAATGACACAATCCCACACAGAAAATTCACAAAGAATCCACAAAGAAAGTTCACACATACCAGCTCGTATATACTTCACGTCAGGCATGTATACTTCATGTCAGGCATGTAATTCTCAATTTAGAGCTGAGCAAGCTGAGTCTCAAAAAAGGTTGTGTTGTAAAAAACAAAATTCATACCAGTGGAAGCACCACTGGCTGACATACAGTGGAACTCCACTAATATCTATTGATGCTGAACACAATATTTGGTATTTGTTTGGGGAAGGAACAAAGAAGAGAAGGGCATCACAGTGACCAAGTAATAATTCCTCCACAGCCCGCCAAAGGGATGTGAGGGCTGATTTCCACAGGACCAATACTGCCTGAATTTTGCTTGTTCAATAGCAATCCGTAGAGTCAAAGAAGTAAACGCTATACTGAGGGCAGAATTTCAAGAGATATTCTCCCCCTCTGATTTTCCACAGTAAAATTACTATGAACCAGAAGCGTAGGACTAGCCGTGGTTTTGCACCCAGACAACACGCACATAGCTGGGCACACAGTACGCCTGCACAACACTGCTTGGCAATTTAACAAGAAAGCGCATAACCTTCGGTGATTATGAGTCAGAAGACGCTGGTAGTCGTGGGTGGAAATCACCAACCAGCAGGCAAATAGTATCATGAACAGCTTGTCTAATACCAAAAAAAATAAAAAATAAAAATAAAATACAGTACAAATTGTTGCTTGGGATCTTTTGTTTTATGATTGGTTATTTTTTCCTTTGCAATCAACTTTTCTTTCACATCCCATTAGCCTTTTCTTTTCTTTTTCTTTTTTTTTTTTTAGCTTTTATGAATTTACTTGGAAAATGAGATTTTCAGAGCAACTAGAACTTCTCCTTCCTGGATGGAGCTGACCCTCCTCTCTCCCACTGGGAATTTACCCTGAGACAGGTTTTCGAAAAAGCACTCAGGAGGCTTTTCAACACTCCGTGACTGTTCACAAGGCACAATTGTTTGTCTTCATCGCCATTGAGCCAGGAACAAAATCAAGGCGACAGAGCCTTTAAAATTCAGACAGGAAGTTCTGCCCTTTTGACCCGGCAAAGCCAAAGGAAGGTGCGGAGGAAGACGATAAAGAAAAATACCAGGAGGAGGTTTGATATGTGTGCCCCCCGCGTACCCTCCACATTTTCCCAAGCGAATTTTTAAAGGTGGGAGCAGGGTTTTTAAAGGCTATTGGTGAACATCGAGTGAGCCATGAGACCCCCGTTACCCACTTCCAGCACACTCCTTTCCATAAAATCCCTTTCGCACAAGCGTAGTTCCAAGAGAGTGGCAGAGGGGAAGAAATGCTGGCGTCCCACTCCAGGGACAGAAATGTACTTTGCACACTCCAGCCTTCCATTTCCCATCTCCTCCCCCTCCACGTTTTCACATCTTTTTTTTTTTTCTTTCTTCCTGCGTGGTTACTCTTAGCCCTGTTCCCTCCTGAACTTACCTCTTTTCTCTTTCTGCTGTGCATCCCCCAAACAATTTCTCTTTACTTAAACCACCTCTGCCCCACTTCTCTCATTTCTATCATTGGTTCTCAGTGGGATTTTAAGAAACAGTGTGCAGCCGCAGAGGCTGCTCTGCAAGCTGTACTTAGTAGGTCCAGGGGTCACACGGCTAGGTAAGTGTTCCACAGACGCCTGGGAGTAAACTAAGCTACCACCGCATCCCCCATCCCTCTCCCCAGTTTATCACCTTCCTGGCTTGACTTCTTTAGTCCTCCTTTCCCTCATCCACCCAATCTCCCCCAAACAGCAGCAGAAACACCGAAAGGACACCCAGGATTTGGAGGCAGATTTATTTTACCTCGACAGGCACTGATGGGGATCATTCCCAAAATATGAGGCCCCGAGGGAGGATTTTATGGAATTGAAAGGGGAAGTACTGAGGCAGAGTACTTAGCTGTCTTTGAGTGGTTCTTACAGTAGGCATCAGAGTGACCAGCCCTTTCTAAGAGACAGAAGTAATAGGAACTTGTAACAGGAACTGTTACTGGGCAACCAGCAGACTGGCTGAGGAGGGGGCATTTTCTGCTACAAAACTAAATCCCTCCTCTTCTCATTACCCCGAGACCTATTAATATCATTGTGATGTCTTTTAAATGTATTTCTTCCTTTGTATTCTCCATATCCTAGCCCTGGCCTTTATCATCTCTCACCTGAGACGATTATACCTTCTAATGCTGCTCTGCTACCTTCGGTTCCTTCCCCTTCCCTTCCAGCTCGACTCCCTAAAACACTGGTCTGATCTCCTTCCGTCCCTTGCTTCAAAGTCTTCAAGGGCTCCTGGTTCCTAAGGGCAAGTCTACACCCTACAGCAAGACATTCAGGACCCTTCACCATTTGACTGAAACCCATCACCCACCTTGCATTGAATTAAAAAATGATTTGTCTTCAGATGTTCTTTTCCATGAGCTAAGTAGCTGGAATTCACTGCCAGGGCCCCCAAATGAAAATATTTATGTTCTTGACCCAAGCTGTGTCTGAGTTTTCAATCTGGGTCCTAGACAGGTACCAAATACCAGCTAGCTATGTGACCGCTGGCAGTCTTTTGGGGTCCCCTCACCTTCGGCCCACTTTTTCTCATTAACACCATGAGTCTTAGAGGACTTCAGAATTAGCCTTTAGCATTAAAAGATGATGAGTAAGATGTGCAGACGCCCCAAGCCAGGTGCCACAGGCTGTGGTACCTTGCTGTGTTACCGCAGGACAAGCTCTGGCCTCTCAGTTGTGTCTGTCTGGAGCCATCGTGTCAGCCAGGGGTGACATCAGACCCTGGGAGCATTGACTCATACTGCCCAGACCCAAGACAAGTCAGATTCGTACCGGAAAGCTCTCTTATTATTAAGCAGTGGCAACAAAACTTCCATCTGCTCTCCAAAACACCTTTTTCCCTAGAATGGTCTGTGCATGCTAATAAACTCTCTAGATTTCTTTTCTTGGTAAATCAAATCAATTATCAAGATATTGTCTGGATGAATGGAATTAGAAGAAGAAGGGCACCAGGCCTGGTGGACACGTGTAATCCCAGCACTCAGGAGGCTGAGCAGGAGGACTGCCATGAGTTCAAGGCTAGCCTAAACTACACAGCAACATCCTGTCTCAAATAAAAAGCCAAAGAAAAGAGCAAGAAGGGCTCACGATCCAGCAGGTACTGTTTACAGGCTATGACAGGGCCTGCTGAATTCCCTTTTGTTCCATGAATCTATTAGGAGGATGGCGAGCAACAGAAACTGACTCTGGATACATGGACTGCTCCATCAGATGTGGCTTCCCAGTAGGTCTCCATCACATCATCCTGCTTGCTTACTTCTTCCACGGCACTTGTGTAGTCTGTAAGTACCTTGTTCACTTCTTGGTCATCAGTCTTCCCGGTTGGATGGCATATTCCATGCATGGGACCAGAGATACTGTTATCCTTGTTTGTGGCTCTGTCTCCAGAACTTAGGACAGTGCCCAGTTCACACAGTAGGTTCCAAAATATTTGTGGATCGCAAAGAAGAATGGAACATTTCAGCCCAGGGGGTGACTGGAGAAGAGGAGGCTCCATGGCAGGTGCTTCTAATCCTTGTTAGGAATCTCCCTGCCGTAACTTAACTCTGGTTGCCTTTGTCTCTGTGTTTTGCTCCAGGTTCACACATCTGGAAGTAGAGAACCAGTTGGCCCAAATGAGGATCACATGCCCAGCCTCGAGGTCAGGACTCTGGAATCTTGAGAGGCAGGGAGAGCAGGGTAGCTCCTCAGATAGGCTCCACTGCATACCCTTCCTGCATTCCACCTTGGGATCCCTGGGACCTGTCAGTTGGATCCAGCAATTCTGCACTCCAGAGAAATCTCCATTAAAACTCGCCCGCTGGTCCTCCATTGTCTCTGTGGCTTCCGTCTCGGCAGGTTTTCTACTTGAAAGCCTCCCCTGCTCCAAGGAGACAGACATGCTCAAGCCCACGGACACGATCTAGGTACTCCCTGCCTAGTGGAGCCCAGGACATCTTTCTGTACATTTGTTTCTTATTTTGTAGCTCATGAATAAAACATATGCCTCCTTTACATTTGAAGAGTGTGTGTTTTCACTTAACCCAAATTCCTTGTTTTCTGTAAACCTACATTTGGGTTACTTTGTTGTGGCTGACACTGTTGTCTACCCAACAGCCATTCAGAGCTGCAATTCACTTTTCCTGGGGACTGAATCATCATGCAGCATTTTATTCCTTTGCTTATGATTGGACCACAGGAGACATGTATGAGAAATAATGCAAAGTCTACTCAGGGCTTCTGGAAGGTTCTTCCTCTCTGATGAGAGAGTCATATGTAGAGAAAGGGTTTTGTACTTTTGCCTCCTTTTTCCTTTTCTAAAGGGGTTGCCAACATGTAAGGATATGGTATTTGGAGCTGTGGCAACCATTTTGTAAATCTGAGGTGAAAAATACAAGGATAAAAGCAAAGACAGGCAGGTGGGAGAATATAAAAATCTGGGTGCTAGATCACATGTTTGAAGCATGAAAATCAACTCTGGATTTCTCAAGTAAATGAGAGATGTCTATATGGCTCGTTCACTCTTTGTCACATTTATTTTTCTGATAGTTCTGCAAAGAACAACTCCTTGATCTTAACTCTCATTTGTTGGCTTTAGCACCCTTGAGGTGCTCCTGTTGCTGGGTAGTAAGTGTTCAGTGAGGCTAGGTCTAAGGAAGACTGAAGATTTACTGTCTCCATTGCAAGCACTCTTCACACTGAAATCTACTTCTTAGGAGTTAAGCATCATGAATATGTGAAGGAATACTGACTAGTCACATAACTAGTTCACAGATATTTATTAGTACATTACTTAACTTTTAAAAAGTTCACATTAAGGTGTCGTGGGCCTCTGATCTAGTGTGACTTTAGTTTTTTGTTTTTTTTTTTAGATTTTGTTTGTTTTTTGTGTGTGTTTGTTTTCTGCACTATTGGGGATTTAAAGCAGGCCCCTTTGCACTGAGCTACATCTCCAGCCCATGTTTTCTTTTTTCTTCTTTTCTGTTTTTTATTTTATTCCAAGACAGGGTCTTGCTAAGTTGCTAAATTGCCCAGTTTGGGATTAAACTTGTGATCCTCCTGCCTCAGCCTCCAGTGTGCTGGAATTATAGGAAAGAGCCACCATGCATGGCTTGATTTTAGTATTTCTAAACAGGAAAGAGAGTTAGAAGCAGTATTTAAGTGGGTCTTGGGATATGGTACTGAACCCACATTCTCACTGTACCTTGAAGATTGAGAAGCAAGCAGCTGTCCCCACAAAGGAGTAGGAGAAGAACAAAGGCATCGCACCCCCACCTGTCACCATCTTTGCTTTTGTCTTAAAAAACAAGCTGCCTGCTCCTTTGCACAGTCCTCCTAGAAGCCAAAGCTTCAATTTTGGAGGTTCTGTTGCATGGGACCCCACACTAGTTTCCAGATTGGGAGTTTGATGGGGTGATGTGGTGTCATCAATGCTATCTAAGTCATGCTACCTTGCAAGACTGGATCATCACTAACACCAAACATCCACAGACTGAGGCTCAGAGGGTTTCCATGACTGCACAAAACACACAGCTAAGCCACGACAAACACAAGGTCATGAGTTCGATCCCTGGTACCAAAAATAAAAAGTTGGTCTCAGTTTAGAGACGGGCACTTTGGGACACTTTTGGGACAATACATTGTGGCCCAGAAGCATGGTTCCTCTATCACGAGGAGCCTTTTCGGGAGCATAAACCTTTTTCTATCAGAGAGTAGGAACAGAAAACTGGAGAGTTGGGGGTGTTGTCCAATGACTCAGTGGGTCTGCAAGGTGATGCCCACTGAGTCCTCAGCTCTATGATGTGACCATGTGTTTACCCAGAAGGCCACCTGCCTGCTGTCCCATATTTGCCTGTGTGACCGTGCCCGGTCTTAACTGGACCAACCCCAGCAGGAAGAACTTTCAATCTTGGCAAGGTGAGGAGAAGAGGTAGACTCATCCCTCGTGTCTCCCTGGATACATGGTTTGGAGGAGACTATTTCAAGTTCCTTAGTACGCATACAACCTCAAAAACAGGGTCCGGGATCCCAAAGAAAGGGAAGGGAGTCTTCAGTCATGGGCTTCAGGCTCCAGTGAGTGGAGGGAGTCAAGTCAAAGGCAGCCTTGAGTTCTCCCAGCCTAAAGGGAAACCAAGCTCCAGGAGAGACATGGAAAGTTAGAACAGGGCCAGAATACAGCAAAGGGGACAGAACGCACCAGAAAAACTCATGTTGACAGACTGACGGACTGAAAAGGTTTACACATAAACGTGAAGAGAAGGAAATTCTGAGTTCTCCACTCAGGACCAGGCTAGTGATGTAATCAGTGCAAATGAGACACAGTGGTCCAGCAAGCATGCCAAGAATGCGAGCTGGAGAGGCCTGGGTTATTCTGGGTTGCCATGGTTCTTAGCCAAAAGTAATAGAGCCAGGCAGGGGAGGGAAGCAGCCTTATACCTCAAGGATGTCAATGTATACTCTGAGAGCCAGGACAAAGGAGTCTTGTTCATTCCCTTACCATGTTGGCCAATGTGTCAAACTAGCAGTAATATTTAAGAGTGCAAGATCTGGAGTGAGACAGACTGGAGTTCAAATCCCGGTCTCACCATTTACTTGCTTTGTGATGCTGAGCAAGTGACTTAACCTCTCCAAACCTCGGTTTTCATCTCTAGGCTAAATGGAGCATCTCATTGGTAAAGTGCTTGTAGGAATTAAATGAGAGGCACTCTGAAAGGTGCTCACCCTAATGCCTGATCTATAGTAATAGCTCAGTCTTTACCTAACTTTTTTTATAATAAAGGAAATATTGATAAAAGCAAAGAGAGAATAAACCAACTAGGTGAGTCAACACATTTTAGGTGCATGATAAAAAATGTGTTGAATGAAGAAGAAAGCAGTAAAGGCTAGGGACAGGGGCTGGATCTTCAGTCAGAGGGAGAAAGGCAGACAAGGCCCTCTGAACACTTTCACCAAGGAACTATTCGGTTTGCGTTGGGTCAGAGCTGGGTGAGGAAGTCTGAGACCTTCGGTAACCACCTGGGAACTAAAAGACGCTACATGGGACACAGATTTCCAAATACTCATCTGGGAGGGTATAGAGCTCAGCGGCGCAGCGCCTGCCTGGCAAGCATGAGGTCATGAGTTCAACCTCAGGTACCAAAAATAAAAAAAAAACAATGACGATAACATCTGAAAATACAATCCCAGAAAAGGCTGTGCCACAAACTGTGTGACCTAAGGTAAGTTATTAAAACCGTCATGCCTTTCCTTCATCAATAATAAAGTGGGTGACAGTAATCATACCAACCTGATACAGTTAAATGTTTTCATAATTGGGCATGTGTCAGTTCATACATACAAGCCGTTAGGAATGAGGCAGGCACAGATTATTAACTCCATCTATACAACACCCATCAGCTCTATGTATTCTGCAGACCTTTCCAACCTACCCAGGAACAGTCACCTTCCATATTTTGTGCATAGTCTTCTGGTCTTTTCCCATTCACACACAGTGGGCCCTTATCCGCTGGGAATACACATGTCACAACGCTCAGTGGATGCTGACTTTGCAGACAGGAATAGTCTCGCTTTGTGTTATGTTTTCCCTATATCTGTGTACCTATGATAAAGTTTAATTTATAAACCAGGCACGGTAAGAAAAGAACAACTTTAACTGGAACCATTGTATGGTGTAATAAACAGAACACTTGTATGGCGTAACAAGTTATGTGAATGTGATCTCTCTATATGATATGTAAAATATATATCATGTATCTTGAAGTGCTGTGCTCAGCCTTCTTTTTCTTGTGGTGATGTTAGAGGATACAGTGCCTGCGTGATGAGACAAAGTGAGGGGGATGATGTGAATGATGTAGAGGTTGTGATAGGACCTTAGGCTGCTGGATGAGGATTCCTTGGACACGAGAACTGCAACAGTCAGTCTGGTAACAGAGACAGTTACTAAGTGATTCACAGACAGTGTGGATGCGCTGGATAAAGAGTTGATCACCTCCTGGGCAGGCTGGATGGGAATTGTGCAAGATTTCAGTACCCTGCTTAGAATGATGGGCAGTCTAAAACCATGAATTGTTTACTTCCAGAGTTTTCCATTCTATATTTTCAGACCAGAGCTGGCTGCGGGTAACTGAAACTATAGAAAGCAAAACTCTGGATGGGAGGCAGAGGAGGCTATTCTGTACTCATATAAATATTAATTTCTTCTCACAAAAGGGATCAGTCTGCTGCTGTTTTACCTAGCAACACATGGTGGAGACTTTCCCATTTGTCAGCCTCCATCAACTTCTGGGTCACAGTCACCTTCTCTGGGAAAGACCATGGTTCTGGTGTTGCTGCCCATTTCCTGTTCTTTCTCCTTCCCAGCCATGTGGGCTCACACACCTGCGGCCCCCTTCCTGGTTCTCCAGGTCTGTCGACCTCCACCCCCCTCCCCGCCAAGCAGTGCAGCTACACTGTCCTGACCCTCAGGAAGGCTCCGTCAGAGAAGTGCTGCTCCTTTTTATTACTTAGCTCTCAGTCTTCCACAGTGGCATCGACCAAGGCTGTGCTCTGTTTAACAGATTGTTCCACAAGATTAAAACTGAAGCGAAGTATAATATGAGAGGGGGAAAAAAAAAGCAAAACATAAGACCTTAAAATATGTTGTCAGTTAGAGTTTGAATTCAAGTGGGTAGGTGAAAAAAGCATCCCATTTACCTTGGCATGTCTCAGTCCCACTTCCTCCTACCCAATTCCAGGCTGGAAAAGAAGCTTTTCCCTGGTTTCCCTCTGACATGTCCACACCATTAGTCAAGCAAACTGGTAACCTCTGGGCAAGATTCAAGGTTGAGAGGTAGTTCGCCCAGCAGGTGAGTTAGTTGTCATCACTTGAAAGCCAGGACATAGTGTTGGTTTCTGGCTTCTCTCGAACGGTGAAAATCTCTCACGACTGAGTCTACATTTCTGCAGGGCAACAACTCTGAAGCTGAGTAAATCTTGCTCCACACAGGTGGGATGTGTCTGTCAGGTGGCCTTAGGCTCCACTGGTCTCCAGCATCCGATACTAAAGGCATAGTTTGTTTATTGACCTGCCTGGCTCCAGTAGGAATTTTAGTCCAAGTAAAGAAAATAATGTTTATGCTCTCAACTCCCCACACGCACGCAGGACTTGCTGTCCTTTCTGCCAGGTGGCTGATACCTTCTGGGTGATCTCATGTCCATGGGGCTTGTCCACACCCCAGCTGAGGCCAAGGTCAGGTGGGTAAAAGCAACCTGGTAGATCCGAGGAATCTGAAGATGTTGTACTAGGGTGGAGAGGTGGGATCAGGCCATTATTTGAAAATGGAGTAAAATCATAGAAGACACATGGGGGAGGGGGGCAAGGTGGAGGTGGAGCCAGCAAAGCCAAGGCCGGGAGGGTTCGTGGAGACAGAATGGAGGGTAAGGTGTGGCTCTGCTCACTCAAGGCTGAGTAATGGGACAGGGCTTGTAAGGAAAGCTTCATCACTTTTCTGTGAAATCCAGAACTCTCAGACTAATCTCAAGGCTTAGGTCAAAAACGTTTAGCCTTTCTGCTTTGTGAAAGACTCAACCCATGTCTACTAACGCCTTCGCTTTACTTGTGCCCCGGCCTTCATTCTGCAGGTTCCCAGGTTGAACCCGTGTGTTCTGCTCTGTTACGGTGTTATCTCCCGACACCCTCCCTCCAAACCTCCGCCTTCCACTTCTCCACCCAACCCTGGGCCACCGAGTGCTGCTGAGCCAACCGACGCCTGGCTCAACACCCAGTGTCACCAAACCTCTTCCCAAATGAAGATGGTGACTTCAAAATGCCCCCTCTACCCTGGCTCCAACTGGTCATCATCATACCCATCTTATTTCTGTCCCTGTCCTCCGAGAAGGCCCTTGGGGACCATCTTCTTTTATCGCTTCCAGCACTTTGCTTTTTCAACAACGCTTTCTGCCTCTTATGATCTTCAGCTTTGCCACGGAGTCCCCAAGCATCTTCACGGTTTCTCCCATCTTTAAAGAAAAGCGCCAAGGACTTGGGTGGAAGTGACCACAAGATGATAACATTCAGGGTGCTAAGGAAGGAAGGAGAGAAATCAGCAAGATAAAGAAAAGGAGCTACAGGAAGGCACATTTCCACCAGCTCGGGTTCTTGGCAAGAAAAAGCCAATGGGAACAAAGTCAGAGGGACAAAGGACCTGGGGAACAGGACGCACTTCTCACATCGGGTATGAAACCCCCATGCCGCCCTTCTTGTTTCAGGGCTGGTCATTCCCATGCAGTGTTTCTTCCAGTTCTCACTTTGGGCCAGGGAGGTGATAGATGGCAGACCAGAGGGGTGAGGAGGGATATTGGGGGCTCCAGGAAGTGCTGGCACCCAGCCAGGGTGGGGTGTGACTTGTACCCCAAGAAAGAAGGGGAACGCAGTCTCTAGTGTGTGCCGCCTGGCAGGGGAGAGCATTTGCCTGAAGGAATCCTTCTGAAACAGGTTGCTTCAGGTCATGGGGTGCCTTAGAAATCAACTTGCCTTCAGGATGGGTACCTCAGAGGGAGGCAAATGACCCTATGAGCAGAAAATCTGCGTCACAACAAAGGAACAAACAGAACTCAGTGTGCCAGGTAAAAAGAGGACCAGGGAAACAGCCACCAGAGAAAAGCTGAAACAAAAGGACAGCGGGAACAGCTACCAGAGCTCAGGACTTCAGGCAAAGCACTCCACGGCCATCTGAGCAGAGCAGATGTCCCCTTGGAAGGGCTCTGGAGGTGAGGCCAGTCGGCGTGGCCCTGCTGACAGGCCTTCCCCAGGCATTTGCCAGCCGGCAAGCCAGAGCCTCCCCACAGCCTGTTTTCTCCATCGCCAGAGTCCCCCAGCCCAGACGCCTTTGCAGATGTGGCGGGGATCAGATGTGACAGCGAATGGGAAAGTGCTTTGGGAATGACTAAGCCACTGCTCCCGACAGCGTGGACACTGAGGAAGGAGCCCCAGCAAGCCACTGCGCTTGGCATCACAGGACAAGTGGGCAGGCACAAGGACGATGCACTCAGAGCCCACACCGGGCGGAAGTGAAACTCTGAAGGCGGGGAAGAAAAAAAGGAACCGCTTTTTAAAGATGCAGGAGGCAACCACCATCTGCATGAATGGTGCCAACCCTGAGTTTTCAGGCGTAACCCCAGCAGGGGATTCTCCACTGCGATTTCCCTCAGCGGCCTCAGTGGATCAGTGTTAGGTTTTCTTCAAAGATGACAGAGTTCTTACAAGATGGGATCTCCCTCTTGCAAACAGGGAAAGGATGACCAATGACTACAAGTCGTCTGCCTAGCTAGTGAAGAGGCTGTCTGTGACCAGGGAGAGCGCACAGACTGGATCCCAGCTGATCTGGGTTCAAATCTTCCCCTCCGTGGCCATGTGGTACTGGATTCACATCAAGGCTGCTTTCCACCTGGGAAATGGTAGGGACTGTGTTTATCTCAGTGGAGGAACTTAGAAAACCCCCCATCCAGTCCTGAGCTAGGTTTTTGTTCTTTTTTGGAGAGTGTTTGTGAAGCAGTCAACGAGGGGAAACACTGGTCGGTGACTCCAATGTTAGTTTAAGGCTGTTAACAGTTGTTATCTGAGGCTGCATTAATTACTTCATGTGTGTATGGGTCACAGGGACACCAAGTTTGGTGGATGTATTAACGTACTGGAAGAAGGAAGCCATGTCCTAAATCCCCCCGACAAGCAAGAGAAGTCATTTTCCAGAAGTAGAATAGAATATTGGGGAAAACCTGTGAAGCTTGAAGGTCATGAAAATAAACCACAGGTCATATGCTAAGGACTAACATTGAACTGTGATCAAGCCTAAAAGGTATGAAGATTGAGATGGGATCTTTTAACATTCCTTAGACTGAGCAACATGGGAGTTTGCGTTTACAAAAAAAGTGGAGAAATCCACAGAAAAGTCACCATAATAGGTAGAAAATAAAAGCATGCTCTGAAAACAGGCAAAAGAAGTTTGGGTTATTTAACATGGAAAAGAGAAGATGGTGTGTGTCTGCATTGAACATAAGGCAGATTGTCCCCAGAAGAAAAACAAGCAGCTGTTTTCCATGTCCATGGAGGACCGAGTCTAGGAAGTAGGCTGAGATTGCTGCGTAAGGGCGGTTATGAATACAAAAGCATTCCTAATTGGACCCTGGAACAGGCTTCAGATAATGACAGTTGGATTCTCTTAGTCATGTTTGCTAAAAATACCCTAAGTACTGACCTGCCAGCAGACAGGGAGCTGGGCCTGACGACTTACGGAGCCACCTCATTGCATCATTCTTGCCGACGTCTTCACAAGGCCTGGCTAATTGGCCGATGAATGGTTCAGTCATTTGGCCTATATAATCAGTTTTCCCAATAACCCACCTGATGGCTTTCATCTATTAGTTTATTAGGTGGACTGGTGGTTTTAGGGTCTAGTTGGCATAGCTTATAATTTTATAACATTCATTTTACTTGACTCAGCAGGGATGTGAACCTATACCTTATGTTATGCTTATGAATTGTAGAGTAGGCCCTATATTGATCACACTGCTAAATAGCTCAGTTTTATGAGCTGGTTGATACCACTGCACACCTGCTCTGATATGAACCAGTGATTCAGACCAGAGCAAACACAGTGAGGAAATGACCTGGCCTTTTAATTTACCCCAAGGGCTTGTTCCTTGCATCACGAGTGTATTATTCTATTAATGTGGAAACCAAACATCTGAGTTTGCATGCTGCAATGGGGATTGGGAAAGGAGATGTGACTTTGCTGTTTCTGGCATTGTACTGAGAATAATGCACCCTGTTTTCAAATGAATTTACTGACTTATAGATTGAGAAGGATTCAGTCCACTGGAGCCCTCTGTTGTGTACTGTAGGAGCGTCAAGCTTGCATGCTGCTGTGGGCTCTTTTGTGAGTATACTGGGGATTGAACTCACAACCTCGTGCTTGCCAGGCAGGCACTTATGCCACTTGAGCTAAATCCCCAGCCCTACCTTAACTTTCATGCTCACACTCTAAGCAGAAGCAGAAACATAGGTTGACGTCATTATCCCTTGAGCATTTAACTACTTTGCTAAAAAACGCTTCTCTGTAAATGTTCATGTTATAAGCACCAGCAATCACTAGTTCCCTGGAATTCCTGAAAGGTACATAAAATTAGTGAAATTACTTGTATCCGTGGATACAAATAGAAAATGGTGCATGTCCAAAAAGAAATAGACTTATCAAAGCTGAATTCGATACAGCACCCTCTTGTCTGGTTCTGCTCCTGTGGCAGTGTGCCTACTCGTCCTCTACCAGCCCACTTCACGTCTTCCTTTTATAGCCTCTGAGTTGTAGTCAGGCCCAATTTTGTCTCACTAATGACTGCATCCTCACCTTGCTTGCACTTAGGTGAGGTAAAGAACGAATTTTGACTAATGAGCTAATTGGGGGGAAACAATATGTGCCATTCTGGGTCATGACCTTGAAGGGAAAGGCTAACACCTCCCTCTTCTCCCTCCTTGGGCGAGGTAAGCAGCAAGAGTGCCTACTGAGGAGGGAGCGAAGATCAGGATGGAAGGGACTTGTTTCCCTTTTCATGGGACCGCCACATAAAACCTTGGACCATTTGTGCTTTGGCTATTAAAGAAACATAAACTTCTATTCATTTAAATTATGGCTATTTTAACCAAACTGGTATCCTAACCAAGATCTTAACCCTTTGGACACCAGCACTTTTAGTTTAGGTGTTTTTCCTTCAGCAGGAAAGATGTCTGATGGTCCAGATAGATAGACACACGAACACTCGAGAGATTCATTAACCAGGAATTTAGTGAAGATCCCTCCAGAATTGGTTGCAAAGAATTCACTCCGCACTCTGAAATGGGAGTCTATCCAGCTTGTTTTTATTGTTTTCATGTGTAATACACCAAAGGTGATAGACTGAATGATAATGAGCCTCCAAGGAGACAGCAAAGACCATAGGCTACGAGGCCAGGCAGACTCATCAGTGACCAGGAGCAAGGCCCTTAGCCTCCAAGTGCCCAGATGCCCCACATGTACAAGAGGGTAATGGCCATCCCACCTCATGGGCATGATGTAAGGATTACATGAGATCTCACAGGTAAGCACTCAGAACCAGGATTTAGCATCTGGCACAAACCAAGCACTGAATGAATATTACCTGTTGTTATTACTGCTGGTTTCTCTTTGTTCATTTGCAATGATCCTAAAGACCTGTGGCTCATGGATTCATTCTAGAATGTTCTGGATCTACTTGTGTGTACCGCACAGGGTCTTACTCAAAACATTTTGACAAAACTGTCTCCTTCCCTGGAGTCTCTTACTGAGTCCTGATCTTGGTTTCTGCACATCCTCCAGGCAGTATCTGAAGTTCTACATGATTATATTTCTGTAAACTAATTTTTGTTTTACTTTTTGAGACAGAGTCTCACTATGCCGTTCAGGCTGGCCTTGAGCTCGCTTTGTAGCCCAGTCTGGTCTCGGACTTGCAACAATCCTCCTGCCTCAGCCTCCCACGTGCTAAGATTACAAGTGTGCGCCACCAGGCCCAGCTTTTAAATTAATTTCTGAAGGAAGTTTGAACAATGCTGTGTGTCTGTGTCTCTCTCACTGGACCCATTTCTCTGGGTTCCCAAGGCTGGAATTACCTTCCTCTCTGGTGACCGCAGTCATCTCTATGCATGGCAGTGGGGCTTGGATAGGTGGGATTACAGAGAAGAGTGGGAGTTGAACTTTGAGCCTCTGTTTGTTCAGTCACTTTCTAAAGCTGCAGGAACTCTTTTCCAGATTACAGAGCACACTTGGAGTCACAGAGTCAGGCTATGCTCACATCTATCCCCCTGGTGCTGGTGGGTCTCATGGAACATTCATTCCACTGCTATCTCTGTTTCCAAAGAGGAAGATTGGAGTGAGATGGTGCTTTGTCCCCTGCTCCAAGGTAAGTACACCCAAGCTCTGTGGCCACCCCAGGAATGACAAGGAGCTGCCTGAGCTGGACCAGCTGCCGTGGGGATGCTCTCTGAGCCGTAAACTGCAGCACATGTTGCAGCAGGAACACGGCCTCTCAAGGATTCTGAAGCACAAAGAAACTTCTCTAAACCACCGAAACGAAGAGGAAAAAACTAATAAAAGACATGCCAGAGGAAAATCAGGACTCTCTTACTCTCCTCTATAAGTAACCTCTTTGCAACATTGTCATATGGAGAAATGAAAGAGTACACAGTCGAACCGGTGGGGAAAATGGCATTCTTGATGGGTTCCAGGGAGTTTACTAGTAAATAAAATATTATGTCGTTTTAATGGATTTTGTGGTGTCTGTGGTATTTGTCAGCTTTTTAAATTTTGTAAATATTCATTTCATACCTACGTCCCTGTAATTTACTCTTTCCCTGAAAGAACCTCTCCAAAATTGGGTAAGCTGCAGGGCCCGCAATACCTAGTTCTTCCCTGAGAAGAGTTTATATCCGTGTGGGTGGAGAGAGTCCCTCTTGGTGGCACTGTGGACAGACAGACACACCATGTCAAGTATTGGTTCCTGGGCGGCGTCACTGGTCAGCCCCTAGGAGAAGTGGTGGATCCTAAGGTGGGAGTATGTTTTATGACAAATTCATGACAAATCTCCCAGAAGCAATGAAAGGAAGCTTCGTGTTTCCTTTTGATGTCTTGCTGTTCTCTTTCTAAATATCACAACTATGCACACTTACTCCTGTCTAACTGGGATGAAAAGGGCAAGTTAAAAAGCTTTCACTTTTGATCTGTCTGGCCTCCAGACCTCAATTGGACACATTCTAGTGGCACCGGGGAAAGTGAATGCTGTCTGGGAAGTCACAATCCCCCTCTGCATACTTGTCTTGTGTCCTCCTGCTCCATATAAATGGGTTGATGAAATAGATGCATTCCATTTCCAACCAAGCAAAGAGAATAAGCTGAATGTCTGGTGATGACCTTAGTTAACTTTGTCAAATCTTCTTCCCCTAGAAGAGAAGCTGGGGTGAGTGGAGAAGGTAAAGCCAGTTCGAAGGCATAGAGAAGGAGGAACTAGCTCCCTATGGGTAGAGGTGGGGGTCCCCCATTGCTAGATCCCAAGTGGGAAGAGGAAGATCTGGCTCACTAGGATGGAGGTGTGGGGGTTGTCTCACACACACACACGCACACACACACACACACACACACACACACACACGATTCGCCTCTAACACTGAGACCCTCTCCCTTGAACCTTCCTGAACAACTTGAGTTTCTCCAGTCCGGGCTCCACCTCCTGCTCAGGCCAGACCCCATGCAAGAGCCGCAGTTGTTTGTAATATTCAGATCACGTCACCCAGCTGCTTAAACTCTCCCATGGCTGCCTGTGACTATGAAAAGGCAAGCCACACTCTTGTGTTGTGGCCCACTGGATCTTCCCTAACAGGACCTCTGCTTCTGCTTCTGATGACCTTGTTCTGTACAACCTGCCCCTCCCTCCCTCCGTCCCTTCCTTCCTTTCCTCATTCCCCTTGTCTTCTCTCTCTCCTTCCCTCCCTTTCTCCGTCATCGGTCATTCTCCTAACAGCTTTATTGGGGTATCATCCACATACCGTACAATTCAACTCTGTAAGGTATGCGGTTCCCTGGGCCTTGTTTTCAGTATATTGGTGTGTAACCAGCGCCACAACCGATTCTAGAGCATGTCCATCACTCCGAAAAGAAACTCTGCACCCATGAACAGTCTCTCCCCATTTACTCCCAATGCTTCCCAAGCCCCAGCCCTAGGTAACCACTCATCTATTTTCTGTCTTTATAGACTTGGCTATTCCTTATAAATGGAATCATAGACTGTATGGTCTTGTATGTCTGGCTTCTTTCACTTAGCAACATGTTTCTGCATTCACCCATGTTGTAGCACATATCAATACTGTAGCCCTTTTTGTGAATCAATAATATTCCATTATATGGGTATACCACATGTTGTTTATATGTCAATTTATGGACATTTGGATTGTTTATACTTTTTGGTTATTATGCATAATGTTGCTGTGAATGTCTGTGCATTTTTTAATTTTTATTTTTTTTATTTTTGTGGCACCGGGGATTGAACTCACGACCTTGCGCTTGCCAGGCAGGCACTTAGACCACTGAGCTAGATCCCTGGCCCTGTGCATGCTTTTGAGTCAACATGTTTTCAGTTTTCTAGGATAAACACCTAACAGTAGAATTTCTGGATCATGATAATTCTATGTTTAATAGTTTGAGGACTGCCAGACTGTTCCAAAGTGGTAGCACCATTTTACATTCCCACCAGCAACAGACGAGGATTCCAACTTCACTACATCCCCATCCACACTTGTTATCGTGTTTCTTTTTGATTGTGGTCATCCTTGTAAAGTGTGAAATGGTATCTCCTGTGGTTTTGAATCTCCCTGGTATGTTTTCTTGTTCCTACTGGGCATTTGTACAACTTATTTGGAGAAATGTCTATTCAGATCCCCTGCCCATTTTTAAGTTGGGCTATCTTTGCTCTTGAGTCAGAATGTTCTTCATATACCATATAAACTAGATGCTTATTATAGAAGTGATTTCAAGTATTTTCTTCCTTTCTGTGCACTGTGTCTTCCATTCCTTGATGGTATCCATTGAAAAGATTTTTCATTTGTATAAAATCCAATTTATCTAGTTTTTATTCTGTAGCTAATCTGTTTGGTGTCACATCTAAGAAGGCTTTGCCTAACCTAAGATCATGGAAATTTACTCCTATATTTTATCTTAAGACTTTCAATTTTAGTTCTTACTCTAGGTCTCTTGATTTATTTTGAGCTAATTGATGAACACGGTATGAGGCAGGGGTCCAGTTTCACTGTTTTATACATGGATATCTAGTTGTCCCAGGTCATTTGTTGAAAAGATGATTCTTTCCCCCTTTGACTGTCTTTGCATCTTTAGCCATGCTGCTTTCTATCTCTCCAAAAATAAGCTGATTCCTGCCTTGGAGACCATTGCATCACTGGATTTCTTTTCATGGAACCCTCTTTCCTGGATTCTCACTGGTGACTCCTCGGGCTGAAGATCTCAATTCTGAGAGACCCACAAGAATAGGGTATCTAACATAGCCTCCATTTCCCTTTCTACTTTTAGGTATTTTTCTTTTTATTTCTTAACATTTGTTTAAACATATAAAATTTTTATAGAGCAGAGGTTATGAAATCCTGTAAATGGATAGATAGGTTTTCAAATTGAGGCAGTGCAAGAGTTGGTCATGCACACTAAATTTAATTAAGGATTCATACAGCTGTGTGACCTGAGTATGTGTTGAGTGAGTGGGGAATGACTGGAGCAGGGCCTGAGGGTGAGGACGAGAAGATATTGGGTGGGCTTTGGGGCTGGGCAGACCAAAGAGCTGCTTTGTGGCCCAAGGCTGGCATTTTCTACACTTTGCACAACAGACGGTGATATAACCGGCTCTCTTACTGCTCATGTGTGCAATGCTAAAGTCAAGCTTCTATTTCCTTTGGGCTCTAACCCTGTCAGAAGGTTCTTCCTGGCCTGGCCCAGTGGATGGTCTGAGCCCTAGGTTCTCCTGCTCTCTTGCCCAGCTGTACTCTTTCTGGTTTAGACCTGAGCTCTTCTTCCCAAGGCAAAAATGCCCGCCCCAGCCCTCCCTCAAGAGCACTGTGACGCAGCTGTTCATTGTCCCCGAGGCCTGGCGACAGTCACCACTGTTGACTCCGCAGCACCTGGGAGAGGTGGATGAGTGGGAGGCAGGGATACCTGGCCTGGCTTCTCTGCTGAGCTCCTCCCCACCGTGGCACACAGAAGTGCATCCAGAGGTGGGCAGACTGCAGGGACAGAAAGCCCAAGCGACTTAATTCAACTACGAAAATTGTGCTTTTATGACTATTAAGAGTTTGTTTTTTAGATTTATTTTTAACTGGGGATTGAACCCAAGGCCTTTACACTGAGCTACATCCCCAGCCCTTTTTGAAATAGTTTTGCTAAGTAACTAATTTACCCTACTGGACTCAAACTTGTGATCCTCCTGCCTCAGCCTCCCAGAGTGCTGGGATTACAGGCGTGACCACCACACCCAGCTGGCTGTTTTTTGTTTCACAGAGTAACTGTGTCTTCATCGTTTTTCCGCTGCTACAACAGAATTCTATGGACAGGGTAAATTTTAAACAATAGAAATTCTTTGTTTTGGGATTGTGGAAGCTGGGAAGTCTGAGATCAAGGGTTTCCTGTGGCAAGGACATTGCAGCATGGTGAGGCAGGACCAGTGCACAAGCTGGGGTCCCTTTCTTTTCCTATAAATCCACTAATGCCATGGGGGGGCATTCCCATGATTCATGCAATCCTGATCTCCCAGAGCCTCGCCTCCAGTTGCTACCAGCAGAGGAATTTGGGGATTAAGTTTCCAACCTATGAGCTTTTAGGGGACAGGTTCAAACCATAGTAAAGTCCTTAGGTGAGGTTTTTAAATCATAGGCAGTGGCCGCCAGTAGTCATGAAATCAATTCATGAGCTACAGCCAGTTATTGTGCAGCTTTATTGAGGTGCAACCGACAAACAAAAATGGAACACACTCAAGGCATGCAGCATTGTACAACTTTTAAAAAGTAGTAGAGTGCATTAGAATAGACCAGTGGGGGCAAACCTGTAGCACGCATGCCATAGCAAACGGTTTGTATCACTGAAATCTCTAAAAGGTTTGACATCACTAGGATAGACCATATTAAGTTGTAGTTAATGATGGACTCTGAAGCCAGACCTGTTGAGACTGAACCACTGTAGTGTGATCACTTACTATGTGGCCTCCATAAATTATTTGACTTCTCTGTGCCTCAGTTTCTCCACCTTAACAATACGTACCTTATAGGCTTGTCATAAGGATTAAATAACTAAGTATATATGAAGCACTTAAAGCAGTACCTGGCAGGCATTCTAAATATCTTGTTATAATTAATTTTGTAAATCTGAATCACAGAGTATGTTTCTTATTGCAGTCTGTGTATCAGTCAGTTCTTGCCACAAGAAGGCTGT
>RJWT010012045.1:0-22796 GCA_004365215.1 Cuniculus paca
GGGATGAGAAGTATATCTGAAGCAAAGGTTTTTATCTGAAAGCAAGGACCTGGCAAGTTTCAAAAGAAGCATTCATGTGGATTCTGGAGGGTATTAAACCCAGTTGAGGATAAGAGAACAACAACCTGTGTCATCATCAATGAACAAAATGCAAGCATCAGAGAGAGATGATCAAAGGTTTTCCTATCATTGGCCTGTTTGTGCCTCATTCCTGGACATTACTGATGGAGACAGAGAGCAGAAGAGAATTCAATTGATAATGCTGAATATCTACACTTAGAACTACACATGGTTTCTTGGGAAAGGTAGCTTGGGGCCAAAAATTTTTAGGAGTTGACAGGAACTCATGGTGCCTAGTGTGGTGAGGAAGAGGGAGAGTGACTGGAGAGATGACTAGGATGCTGTTGTCAGGCTGTGCAATGAGAAACCACCGAAAAATTTTAAACTGGAAGCTGTTCATTTTCAAATTAGCGTTTTGACTGATTTGTGAAGAATAAAATAGAGGATAGGATTCATACTAAATAGCATTGGGACACAGCATGCAAATACTTTTTAAATCTGACATTTCATTTAAAGGATGAAAATAATTCCCAACTACAGATATTATCTTATTTGAATTAGATTGTAGTCACAATTACAAGCTTCAGAAATGAGGTCAGTTGTTTACAAGAAGCCAACTGAAAGGGCATCTGACATTCACTAATGGTTTATAAGCAGAAATGTTTAGAGAAATTATTTTTCCAATTCTCAAATAGAAAGGACCTTATCTATAAATATGCACAAATTTTAGAAACTGTAGTAAAAATATATTTTTTTCTTGTAGCTTTGATGAAATGGCTAAATATGACCTTCCAGCCACAATTGACTTCATTGTAGAGAAAACTGGACAGGAGAAGATTTACTATGTTGGTCATTCTCAGGGCACCACCATTGGTAAGTAAAGGCAGTCATACTAGGTAGATCAGTTCTTATAAGCCCCTTCCGAGTGATGATGCAACATAATTACACTGTTTTCTATTTATTATAAAATTTAATGCCTATGCAACTGAATGATACAGGGACAACTGTTATTCCAAATGTATAGATGAGTAAACAAAGCATAGAGATGAATAATTCGTCCAAGGTAATGTGATGCTTTACTAGTAGGATCAACAGATACCAGCTCAGGCAAACTGACTCTCAAGTAAGCATATTATAATATCTGGATTGAATTTATTTTATGTATCAAACCATATTTACAGAGAATATTTGACCAATCACATGTCTAAAGAAAACAGTAATAAAATAGATTGAAATCTCTACCTTCATATCATTTATACTCTAGTGGGGGAGGAGATTGGGAAATAACAAAAATTACAAAGTAAAATACAAACCAAAAATGGTGATATAGAAAAAAGTAAATTGGGAAGGATATTAGCAAGCATCAAACAGGTTCAAAGCAATTTTAAATAGGGAACACAAAAAAAGATCCTCTGGATAAAGACATGGATGAGGTCAGAGAGAGCCATGTTTGTATCTGGCAGACTGATGTTCCAGGCAGGCAGAACTGTAAGTGAAAAATATCGAAAGCTGGAGTACACCCAATATGTTCAAGGAACTGCAGTGAACTATTCCTTGTGTGGATAAATATACTGAGAGAGACAGACAGAGGAGCAAATGAGATGAGATTATGGGGGTTGGGGGAGATCAAACTCTTTAGGACACTTTGGCTGTTGTAAGAACATCAGCTTTTATGCAGAGCAAAAAAATGAAATCATAGAAGAATTTTGAATTTGAATAGAGGTGTTTCATGATCCATAATGGGGTCCCTTCAGATGATGAAGGGAAAAATTACAGGAACAGACAACTAGTTAGAGAACTCTTGCTATAATTCACCCTGGAGATTATGATGACCTGAATTATGGGGCGATGGTAGCTGTAGAAGTAATGATGTATGGTCAGGGTAAAGACTTATCTTTTAGGTATATTATGGGAGATGGGACCAACAGGATTTTCTGACATATTGAATAAGAAGTTCAAGGAAGAAAGATGACTCAAGGATAATGGCAAGATTTGTGTCCTGAGCACCAGGATTTGTGGGATAATGGAAAAACCACTAGCCAAGATGGGGAAGGCTATGGAATGAGCTGGTGTGGGAGGTGAAACAGGAGCTCTATTGAAACACTATTAAGGGCCTATTAGAGATTCAATAGCAGTGTTAAGCAGTCAGTTATGCACAAATCTGGAGTCCAAGGAGAAGACTGGAGTAAAAATACAAAACAAGTGTCTTTAGTACACCAAACTAATGTAACAACCAAAGAAGTGGATTTGATGAGGAAGAAGAAGAGGTCAAGAAGTAGAAAAAAAGGCCAGGTCCACTAGGGAAGACTCTGATGAACCATATTGTACAGGGCCAACTGAGGCCTTTCTGGGGCAATTTCACAGCCCAACTTCTCCTTCTAGTTAGTCTTGTTTTTTTTTTTTTTTCCATTCTATTCCTGTGAAAGTATTTCTCCAAGAAATATCCTGAGAGTTCATCCTTATCTTCTTGGGAACATTATCTGTTATGCTACACCTGTTCTTATGAGTCTAAAATTCTGTAGTTGAAATCACTACGTTGGGATGAACACACAGTTGGAGGAGAAATTTTACAAACTTCCACCATGTCTTTCACCTTTCCTGTCTTTCATGTCTTCCATGTCTTTCATACTTTCCTGTATGTATGTCCCTTTGTGGGCCTTCCAATAACTTGGAATTGTGGTAGGAAGGAGGGGCATCAGGTAGGAGTGAGGACCAGCAGAAAAACACACCATGATTTCTCTCATACAACTTCCCATTTCCCCTCCTGCTTCCACCTTATTTCTTCCCTTTACAACTTCTCTCATGGTCTCCTGAACTCACTTCATCATGCTTTCTTCTCCACCACAGCTGCTGTTGCAGAAATTCCCTATTACTTTTAGGCTGCTAAATCTAATGATTATCTCTCAGATTTCATTTCATTTGATTTCTCAGTGACCTTTTCCATAAATGACCATATTTTACTTCTTCAAGCACTTTTTCTCCTTAGCTTTCAGAACAACAGATACTTTCGGCTTTCTTTTACCACATTATTATTATTATTACTATTATTAGTAGTAGTAGTATTAGTAGTATCATTATCATTATTTCCTAATTTCTTTTCTTGATTCCTTTGCTTCTTCTAAATTCAGATGTAGCCCAAGGTTTATATTTGGACCTTTTATTTTTCCTCACCAAATCCAAACTTGAGAAAACAGATCTCTTCAGCAGAAGCAAAAGCAGAGAGGTCTCACAGCTAAGTGTCAGTCACACTCTTCCCTACAGTGAGGGTTGAAGTTCAGTCTCTGACTCAGAAGGCAACCTGGGAAGGAAAGCATCAGTGATACATGGTCAACATCAACTCAAAGTCATTTGTTAAAATGTAGGAAATTTTCTCAGTAATTGAAATTTACTTTATTTTCCAAAATGGTAAAAAAAAAAAAAGTAACCATTTTTGGAAGGAAATCTATATTAATCTAAAACATTATCCTTTGATTCTTTTAATGGTACATATAGAACACAGTGTACTGCACTGTACCGACTTTCTTGAGTGTATAGATTGAGTACTTAGGACTATTAAACTATTGAGATGCAATATGACTTCCCTTGAGTCTTATTGAAGTGAATAAAATTATTTGACAAAAAATAACTCAAATCTACTACTTTTTGAGTTATTCTACTTTTGAATATTTCTATTCTTCTTTTTGCTACTATTCATTTTAAAATTATGATAACCATGATCATAAATATCCAACCAAGAAGTGTAAATTTCACAACTTGTCTCAAATATCACCTTAGTAAGTGCAAGATAATGGCACACTTGTTAAAACAAAACACACATACATATATCCCTTCTTCACTCGTTCCTTGTTCTATTTCAGGTTTTATTGCTTTCTCTACCAATCCTACACTGGCTAAAAAAATCAAAACTTTCTACGCATTAGCTCCAGTGGCGACTATAAAGTATACAACAAGCCCTTTAAAAAAGCTTTCATATGTTCCTACATTTCTCTTCAAGGTATGTGATTTATTTTAGTTAATTGAATCTAAAATACATAATTTCCCATGGATTTCAAAATGATGGAAAGAAAACAAAAATATGTGCTGGACAAACAAGTTTATAACCCAAAATGGGACTACAGATGCTTATGTTACTTCTTTGCAGCACAGGAACAGACAACTAGTTAGAGAACTCTTGCTATAATTCACCCTGGAGATTATGATGACCTGAATTACAGGGCAATGGTAGCTGCAGAAGTAATGATGTATGGTCATGGTAAAGACTTATCTCTTAAGGGTCAGGGATCTAGCTCAGCGGTCTAAGTGCCTGCCTGGCAAGCGCAAAGTCGTGAATTCAGTCCCCGGTGCTGAAAAAAAAAAAAAAAGACTTATCTTTTAGGTATACTATGGGAGATGGGACCAGCAGGATTTTCTGACATATTGAATAAGAATCCCCTGTACAGCCTGTGAGACATCATTTACTTCTTTCCTCTTCATTAGCTGTACGTGGGTCACCAATTAGTGTTTCTAACACCTATTAGTGTTTCTGCTTCTAAATAGACATTTCCCTTATCAAGCACTCCACATAGATGTGTCAAGGCTATAATTGCACTCAGCAGCATGGAATGAGGAACAAAAGGCAAAGCAAAATAGTGAAAGAAGTAGCTTAACCCACCAGGGCATTGACAACTGGGAAAAGGAAATCAAAGGAAGAGAAAAAGCAAAACAAAGAAAAGAAATCAATGATTGAGTGAGAATACTTTGAGACCCCTTAATTAGATATCCTTGACTTTTCTAATAGCTCTTTTTCTAGGTTTCTTCATTTTTAAATGGAGATTTCAGAGCAATAGTTTAGATTTCAGAAAAACAATAAATACTAAATGCTTCAGTGAGTAGGCATACACAGTAGCTAATTAAGAATTTTTACTTTTTCAGCGCTTAGTATCCTGTTTCTCCCACCACTGAAGCCAACACATGCACACACACACACACACACACACACACACACACAAATTCCTTTATGAGGTTTCATCTCAGAGTATGAAATGTAATAAAATTTTCCCTCTATGGTTTTGTACTATTAATTTATTCTTACTTTGTATTAGTGTGTATATCTAAAATTTAAAAAACTTTACCTAACCTTTTATTTGAACTTTTTATTTGAAATCTAAATTGTTGCAATGGTGATTATTTTATTTATTGCTTCATTGACTCAGAACTTACTTATACTTAGATTGTTTCACAATAAAACAGGAAGTGATTTTTTTTTTTCAAAAGCGTGGGCCAGGATTCCAAGTATCATACAGTTCTACTCAGCCCAAGATGCTATTTATTAACTTCATGTTTCCTCACATATAAAATGAAAAAGAAAAGCCCGCTCTCCCCAAAAATAATTATAACAAATGTCTAAAGGTTTTGCTGAAAATATTGCTCAGAGTCATTGTGTCCCTTCCTGGTGTTTTCAGTTTACTGCTGAGGTCGCACATCTTGGCATGGGATTATGACAGTGTGTCATGTTGCTCTTTGGTTTTTACTCCACAACTCTTGGTACTCCAAATAGGTTGCAACTTGCTGGGTCTTTTGCTTCCTCTCAGTAGCCAGTAGTTTTCAATGCCACAGTAGACACCTAGTGCAGATATCCACCTGTCCATCTTACAATTTCATTGTGGAAGTTAAATAGAGAAAGTATAAGAAGTTCCTATAAAAACATACAGAAGTAAGAAAATATCATTTGCTGAAAGATACCTGCTAAGTAGATTAGATAATTGAGCTTTTTTTGCACCTTGATTGCTGAAATGTTCTAATGATTCTTTTATTTTTCAGCTTATATTTGGTGATAAAATATTTATGCCACACAATTTCTTTGATCAACTTCTTGCTACTGAGGTATGCTCTCGTGAGCTGGTGAATCTTCTTTGCAGCAATGCCTTATTTATCTTCTGTGGATTTGACAGTAAAAACTTCAACACGGTTTGTATACATTTCAATTTATATTCTGAATCTTTTGATGAACATATTTCATTCCTTTTTTTATCATCACTTTGAAATGGCATTTTATAAGAACTACAAGTAGCTTCAGAATTGTGTTCACACTATCCTGGTAAATCCAAGGGTAATCACAAGTTATTATTCCCAGTTTCATTCACCTCTTGCTCCCTGCTATCACCTGAATTGTTCCTCAAATAAATAATTAGCCAGCAGGAGAAAAAAGCTCAGTACTCACTTGTGACCAACCACACAATTGATGTGGCACTTAATTTCTGTGATGGAAGACATAAAACTATATAATTAAGTTACAAGGATGATATTTAGGCATTGAAATTTCTTAAGTTTTTTTTTTGAAAAGAATACAACCAAACAAAACAAAACCGAATAAAGTCAATCAAAACAAGGCAATGAATGTGGTACATGACTTTTAAACAGGGTAAAAAGCAATCTGTAAGGCTACCATAATGCCTCTTGTTATCTGCAGTATACCTGCCCATACCATCAGGGATAAGTAAAATCAAACAAAATACAACAAACTAAAACAGTAGAAGAAAAACAAAACATAACAAAACAAAGCAAACAAAGCAAAACAATGTAAGCATATTTTTAATGCTGCTAGTCATTCTCATACATTTTATTTTTTCTCATACATTTTATAAAACATATTTTAGTACATTTATGTAACACCTTGCCCATATTCTTTATATACATTTCCACTAGCTTTGCATTGATTAAGAAAGTGCAATATCATATAACAAATAAGCATATGAATTTGGGTCAGGCTAAATTCAAATCCTACTTTTGGAATTGACTTAATCTCCGTTTTCTTGGTTTCTTTATCCATAAAATGTGTCGGTGTAAAGCTCTAGTTAGCAAATTTATGTGACATATAGAATATAGTACAAAGAATGTAGTAATATACAGAAACCCTACAGAGAGTTCAGAATCCCACCCGGCAATGTGGCACATGGATGAAAAAAGACAGAGAGATCTGCAGTTGAAGGGGCTTTGGGATGACCAATTGTACTCAGTGAAACAAAGGGCCAAGAGTCAGAGTGCGCGCGGCTTTTATTGGTACTAATCAGGAAGGTGGGTGGGAGTCGCAGCACAGTGCATGGAAGAGAAACCTTGCAGGCATGGAGTATAAAGGAGAAAAAGTACTCTTGCACCAGGCACAGAGGTCCTCCAATTAGTGTAAAAGATGTATCCAGACTGGCACCTTTACTGCTAGGAAGGTAGTCCCATGGCCTCAGTAAGATGTCATCTCATTTCTTAGCCCTGGAATCTCACAGGCTCCTGCTTGAGTCCTCATTCCAGCCATCAGCAGAGGGTGGGGGGACAATTCTTGCATGCATGCTGCAATGAGACACATTGGCATCTCAACCAGACCTGGTCACATCATTTTAGCCAATTAAGGGAAGATCTAGTTCAATGTAGCCAATTCTGCATAGCTCAGTAAACAGGACTGAAGTAAAGATCAAGTAAAAATGAAGGCAAAGGCTTAGTTTCTCAGGGGAGCATGCTTGTTGTCCTCCCACAGTAAAATCATATAACTTTTGTTACCATTACACATAGAAAACTGCCTTAATCGAAACTGTTGGTTTAGTTTATGCCTTTAAACACCTAAGAAAATCAAATTCATTGATAAAAAGGTATAATTCTATAAAAATGTTGTAGCCATTGGAAGCACAGTGATGAAAAAGACAGATATGACTCCTGGTTTCATGGAGCTCAAGGAAATTTAGTTCTTTCTCAGTGGTAGTGATTATCATCTATAAAGAATTTTTTTTATCCCCACTTATGATGCAAATCCTCCTCTTTCCTCTCTTAGGAAAGAGTCCTCGATGATTTTGGAAATGTTTGTCATTCCATATGTGGAGTGAACAAAGCCTATCCTTACTACATCATGAAAAGGCAGTATTAAATTACTGTATTACATCAACCACAGTTTTATGACAAAAGATAGCAAAATAGAAGTGTAAGGAACAAAGAAAATTAGAGAATTAACCTTCTGCATACTTACGTAGAAAGTGCCCTATAATGGCAGTTAATCATTTGAGCTTGTCCACACTGTAAGACCCAATATGAATTGATCTATGATCTCAGAAGGGAAGTTTGGGGGTCTGAGAAGAGTGGCTGGATTACAGTTGCAATAGAGATTCATACCGAGGTACACATACATATCATGACTATCATAGATATGGTACACAGTAAATAGTATGTATATGTACACAATATATACCATACACCATGTCTCATATATATTAATCTACTTCAAAGCAAGAGTCCTGTGTGTGAATGTTTAATTACTGTTTTGTAATTATTTAATTGACTGAACTTGGTAGAGAAGAATAAAAAGCTGAGAATTTAGATTCAGGGTTCTAGATTAAATTCTCTGGCTCCATACTCTGTATGACACTGTATATCTTTCTAAACTTCCTTGAACTTCTATTTCCTTTTGATGAGATGGAGACAATAAACTGTCTTCATCCAGTGCCCACAAATTAAATGAATTGGCACATGCAATGCACTTTGCAAACTCTAAAGTGACAAAAGCTCTGTTGCTCATACCCTTCTGGTAAAAGCTGTCCTGAAACACTTGACCAGAATCAGAGAATTTAGATCTTCCATAAACCAAATATGTGTCTAAGTATGCATATGTATGTTTGTGTGTTTAATTCTAGAGTCGCTTGGATGTGTATTTATCACATAATCCAGCAGGAACTTCTGTTCAAGACATGCTCCACTGGGCCCAGGTATCATTGCTCTAATGCTGTTAAAACTTATTTTGTGTGTCTGAACACTTGAACTTTACCTAAAGCACATTCTTAAAACATTCTGTCAAATACTTCTGACAAGTAATTTCCTGGATATGATTATTATATGAACATAGCTATGCATTCAAACAAATGAAAGTTTGTGAAAACAGCTGCTTTGGATAGCAAAGAATGATATTGATAACTTGGCACATGTGAAAAAGATTATTTCATGCAAAACTGCATTTGAACTTGCATACATACCTTGTGCTACATGATTAATAATTTTTACTCTGAGAAAACTGATTTTAAATAATTGTTTAAATTGAAGATAAACTACTTAGAAATGTGTGGGTTTTATTTTTCACATCGTAAGAAGAATTTTTATTTCTTTGTGTTTTTAATTTTTCTACAATAGGAGGGTAGGTCTGGAAAATTTCAAGCTTTTGACTGGGGAAGCCCATATCTGAACATGTTACACTTTAATCAGGTAAGCTTCTTAAAATTGAAATTATTCATGTTTTGAAAGACAAAGAGAGAAAACGTTAAACCAGAAATTATGCTTTCTATGTGTCTATTTTTCAAGGAAATGTTGATTCTTAATCTCTTACTGTCCCACATTACTGTATAGCAATGGTCCAGTGGTGTGCTCCTTTCACCTCCTCTCAGATTAGCAAAACACCACATGTGAAAGATTTGCCAGGATTTAGTTCCACCCGTTGTTATTGCACAGACCTGCTATTTAGTCCCATCCTCAATCATGGTGCTCTCCCCTTTGTGATGTGCAATCAACTGATATAATAAGCTAATAATTATAACCATACATGATATAGCTGGAATCTCTAGTTTTCTCAAACAATTTTCTCTCCTTCATTGACAGCTAACGGAGTAATTTCATGGGAACATATTCCCATACAAAGAGAAAGAAGGCATATTTGAAGGTCAAGGTGGGAAATATTTTTCAACAGGCATGGGCCTTGTGGCTCAGGCAACCATATTGAATAGTCTTATCACTTGTAGTACAAAGGACCCAGCTTAGGAGTTCCTGGTATTGGTGGTTAGTATGAGTCTGGGTAATAACATCTGCATCTCTCTACCCAGACCCAAGGAGTTATTGACAGGATTTAATGAGATATGTATCTTTAGCTTAAGGTAAACTCTCATGTTATGCTGACTAATTTGGAGCAAGGGAAGTATCCCCTACATTGTTTTGTAACCATTTCTTCTCCCAGCTTTTCTATACAAGTAGTAGCTAAAAGACTCTACTGTATTTGCATCTATTTCTATGACTTGAAATTTAGGAGGGGTTTAAATGTTCTTGTGACAACATTCTATGTGTAGAGAAAATATCTCCTTTATTTCATGTCCTTGTGTCTTTCAAAAAGTTTTCAGAACACTATCAGATCAAACTTTTGTTGAAACCTCTTTTTCCCCAACCATTACCTTCTCATAGCTACAAAGTTCAGGCACGTTTTGAAAAATCTTATTACTGGGCTCCACTGCTGATAACTGGATGACTTCACCATAGAGCACTAGTAAGAGCTGCAGTACTCTTTCCCCAAGTCCATCTTCTTTCTGACCAAGTCAGTAACAAGTCAGGTGGGCCTTGAACTAACTGAAGCAGTGACAGTAATTTAAAAGCCAGAGCTAGTATCTAGGAAACTCTTTGAACAAGGGGATATTAGTAAAAGAAAGTAGATTTACATCATAGATATTATCCAAACTGTTTTCCCTAACAAATGAAGAGAGAAAATACAAAACACTAAAAATACCAGGAATAGTTATATATAATAAATTGTTTTCTATGGCATGTTGGCTATTTGATAAGTGAGAATAGAGAAATATTTCACATATTAGATTAGTGATCCTGAAAGTGTGATACAAAAAAAATCTAACAAAATTGTCTCTCTGTTGTGGGAAAACTGGAGGCAATTCTTTTGTTCCCTTTCCTGCATTATGGTCCTCCTTAAAAATCTATGTATTAATGATGATTTTCTAGAAATATAAAATGGAGTTGATGATAATTTTTCTCAGAATTTAAAGCAATATATAGTAAAATCAGGTAAGGATTAAATAAATACAGCTCTTTAACTAAATCAACAGACCTACCCAGTGATCGTAATGTGGAGTCAATAGGAAGCCAAACTAAATCACTCCAAACATTGTGAGATTTTTACGTCAGAGGGGTGGAAATGCTTATTCTTCAAAGTAGTAGAAACAATTACCAACATTAGAATCTGATCAAATCTATTTCCTTCAGTTTGAATTGAAATCTAAGTTTTAAATTTACAAGAATCATTACCTAAAGCCTTGAAATTCAAATCATGGCTCAAGATCAACAGCATCAGTATTCCTCCAATGTAGTATCTCTCCAGGTCTTTCCCTGGTTTATGGAATCAGTCTTCATTTCAACAAGATTTCCAGGTGGTTGATAGGCCCATTAGAGTGAGAAGTATAGACCCAAAACACACTGTGTCTAAATTTCTCTACAGATAAAGATGACTTTCATGGTTAGAATTTCCTAGAAAGCTAAATTAATTAATATTACAGTCTACCCAAAGAATAAATATCAGGTTTAAAGCATGGTTACCTGAACGGTGGCTCTTTCTTTTGTGTGTTTTAGAGCACGCCTCCCTACTATGATGTGACGGCCATGAGTGTGCCCATTGCAGTGTGGAATGGTGGCCACGACTTGTTGGCTGATCCCCGGGATGTTGATGATTTGCTTCCAAAACTTTCCAATCTCATTTACCACAAGGAGATTCTTGCTTACAATCACTTGGACTTTATCTGGGCAATGAATGCCCCTCAAGAAGTTTATAATGAAATTGTTTCTATGATGACAGAAGATCAAAATTAGCTCTGTATTTGAAGAATTAACTAGTTTTCCAGTATGCTTTCTTCTTTTATATGTAGCATTCCACAATGTTTGACATTCAGTTCTTCTTCCTGTAATTTTGACTTTAGAAATATATTGGCATCGACAAACTTTCCATGTGCATTTTGAGTTTTTTTTTTAATTTAAAGTAGTTTAATTTTCACTTAGAAATTTATATAGAAATTCCCAAGAGGATACATTCCCAGGGATGTGAAGCTTCCCCTCAAATCTTCTCATTCAGTTTCTATTCTCAAGTCAGATTAGGAACCATGAACTGTGGATGCTGCCAAAAGACAGTCTTGGTGTTGAATACAGACTCCTTTTATGTACTCCTGATACTGACCAAACTGCTTTTAATTGTCATTGAGGATTGCCGTTGTTAATGAAGCTCAACCTCTCCAACTGCACAGTGGGGATATCACTTACTCTTTTCAGGTTTAGCCTCATGAGAAAGCCCACAGGGAAATAAACCAAATTGAGGTCAGCTCACTTTCTCCTCTCAGACAGGGGAGTGGAAGGGCATTTTGTGAAGCAGCAACAACCCCAACCTTGATTCAGACAGTTGAGAGGTAAATAGTATGCTCTATTATGACTACTATCACCGTAACCTCATTTTTTGGACCTCAACCACAAAATAGACACCAACAAACTAAACTATCCTAAAATCACTGCCACTGCCCTGTCAACCACAGGATCTAGAAACATTCCCAATGACATGAAAACATAAAATACAACTCCCACCAGTTGGTGCAAGAAAAATAAAGCCTCAAGATCCCAAAATTTTCAGACAGCTTTATCTAAAAGATTTTATTAACACTCAAAATTGTGACCTAATATTGTTAGCATTTAAACTTTTTTGTTCCCACTCATCATGCTATCATAGATTTGGGTTATTAAATGTAAATGAGTAAATAATATCTTATATCCAGTACAATTCATAAAGTAAAAGAAAATTTATGAAAATTTGTTAATTTTTATTATATTGTCATGTCCCTCAATCTTTATTAGGAAACTTGAAGCTTTATTATTTGCCCTAAATTCTGTCCTTTATTTTTAAAGTTGAAATGAAAAATTGCTAAAAAAAATTTAGAAATCTTTGTTTTAATACATTAATGAACATTGTCGGCAGCCTTCACTAACCTGAGAGTCTAAGTGAATAGTGACAAATATTCATGATGATGTAAACAACAAAGGACTCAGATGATTCATATACTCCACCTTGTTGAGAAAGAGACTATCAGTATGTTTTTATAATCTACACCTTCTTGAGAAAATAACAATCATTATATTATTATAATCTCCTTTTGCTAATAACTGCCATTCTTTTAGTCTGTATTCAGAAAATATGGGCAGTTTTGGTTTTGGTCTTTGAACACAAGTTTCTGTTTTCTTTGCTCCCATAGCAGCTTTGTTAATATGTCTCATTTGTTAATCTGAACTGTCAACACATGAGCTAGTATTCAAGAGTTTTTCCACTCACTTCCAGTAATCATCCTTTGGGTATCCCCCCATCATGTAAAGCTAAATAATTCCAAATCCAAACTCATCATCCCCATTTCCCTGAACCAAAAGTGTTGAGCATACGAACTTCTTGATCACTAGGGAATGAGACTTCTGGTACACTGCCTCTTCTTCTTAGGGCAGAAAAATTATTTAAAATCTATCTACCTATCTCCTATCTATCTAAAACTACATATATATACATATACATATATATATATAGAGAGAGACAGACAGACAGACAGACAGACAGACAGACAGACAGAGACAGAAGAGACACAGAGGGAGAGAGAAAAGAGAGACAGAGACAGAGAGACAGAGACAGACAGAACAAGATAAAACAGTTTAATGAACTCCTTTATACTAATTACTCTGTTCCAGCTATTATCAATATGTAGCGAACTTTTTTCACCTGTATCTCTAGCCACTTTAATTTTCTCATACTAATTTGAAGCAATTTTCATCACATAGTTCATCTATGAGTATTTAAGAATGGATTTCTAAAACACAAGGTCTCTTGTGTTTAACATAATGTCATTACCATTTCCAAAACTTTAATATTAAATATCCAGGCAGTGCTTAAGTGTCTATTGTCTCATAAATCTCAAAATGTTTAAATTAGAACCTAAATAAGCTCTATTATACCCTGTACTGTTATGTCATTTGTTTCTTTAGATTTATAGGTCAATATTTCCTTTCTCCTTTTTTCTCCTGAATTTGTTGTTATTGTTGAAGAAACTGTGTCTTTCTTGTGATTTCATACCAATTAGAATTTGCTGGCTATATTCCAGTAGCACCAGAACATCCTCCTCTAGCCTTCATATACATTGGACCTCAAACTTCTTAACTCAGCACTATTGACATTTTGGCCCAGTATCTGTCCTGGGTACTATAGCATGAGCAGCAGCATCTCTGGTCCCTACCCACTAGGTGTCAGTAGTCCTCACACAACTTAATCTGTAATCATCAAATATGTTTCCCAACATTGCCAAATACTCAGTTGGGAGCAAAACTGTACCCCTCTTCCCAGGTGAGGATCATTCCTGTAAATTATAACTTTGATCAGATTAAGACTTTTTAAAAATTGTATTTCACAAGCCTCACTGTGTTCTTCCATAGTAGAACTCATAAAGGATAGCTTCTCTTTTTTTGATGGTCAGAGATAATTGCTTTTCAATACCCAGATCCAATAGTCCATCAAGGCTTAGGAAATATTGACAGCACAGTGAGATATTTAATATTGTAAATTTCAAAAGTGCTGAGAGATTAAATTTCAAATGTGTTCACCACAAAATGTTCAGTATTTGACATGACAGATTATATTAACTAGCTTGATTTCATTATTCCATATTATATTCCTTCCCCTGGTCTGGCTTTGAAGTAAGGGGACAAAGAGTTACACAACTCCCAGTAAATATTCCTAAATCACACCTCTTCACCTAGGAATTCATCTACTAGTCCAAGTACTCTTTTCTTCCTGCATGAGGCAAATGTGAATAGTTTTGGTACATTGCCAAATTAAATATTTTTAGAATTACCTAAGGGAGGAAATGAGGGGGTGAGAGGCAATGAGAATTTTATGAAGCTTGCTTGGACTGACACTGAGTATTCAATTCCTAAGAACCACAAAGACAGACTTCAGCTGTTATCAACTTTGGTTTATCCAGATGCAAAACAAAGTAAATGAAATAACAGAGGAAAGAAAAACTGCTTCTAAGATTAGCTTAAGAATCATAGTAATGACCTCATATATATTGTTGATATGAATGATATTCTATTTTATAGCTGCAAAGTAGACTGATAGATTCACAAATGCCAGTCATCATGTCAACAATGTTGACACCTCTCTCTCTTCTGTAACATACTTCAGTTTCTCCAGCTATGAAAGACTTTTGATGCCAAAATTCAAATTTAAATTATCAAATAGATTTTAAATATTTCAGATTACAACCAGGTCCAGAAGTATCTGCCATTAATAAGGAAATATACTATCTGGTTATATTAAAATTGCTGCAAATAGAGAATGGTTTTGTTTCTACAGCTTTAAACTTTAACTATCTCACAAAATTAATTCTGATTGTGTCCAGACATGCAACAAATAACCCTATGAGAAAAACACTCTTATTTAACATAAATTTTCTTTTCAAAACCTATTTTAACCCTAGAATTTCACAGGAACAATGCAGTCATCCAGATTTGCCATTAGAAGGTAAAATAAATTTAAAAACTTTTTTTCAGGTGAGGGGCATTTACTCTAGTTAATCAATAAATAATACTTGTGATTATTTTACTTAGCATGCTAGCCTCTGTATTAAAGATCATGAAAAAAATTTTAAGGGGAGAAAAAAATACCCAAACTACACACACACACACACACACACACACACACACATCAGAAATTAAATCTTAGAGGACTTTATAGATGAAAGATAGGAAAAACTAGCATTCTTCTGAGACTTTTATATATGGGATAGCAATACCAACAAAAACACTACAAAAAGGTAATATTACACCAACTTTACAAAGTAAAGATGCAGAGGATATATTATAACTGCAAGGTCTCACAGAGTCAGGATTCAAATTCAGATCCACTTGACTTCAAATCTTAATACAAATAAATCTCACACATGATCTCATGCTACACAGTACATCTGTTACCTTTGCTATCTCTTTTATTTGTTCATTTTGTACAGAAAGTGTGTCTTTTATGTTTGGATCATTGCTTCTAGATTTGTAAACTCTGCAAATCTATTTTATTGTTCATTACATTTCCTCTTCTGTGTGTAACCAGTATACACATTGTCGTTTACTGATGCCTTTTATTACATGCACATATACTTAATGCCTTATTAACAAATCTGCTCATTTCTTTAATGTGCCAGATTCTCTTAAACAACACATTTAAATATCAAACACACTTGTGATTGTCTTCATCGTTACAAAATGTATTCCTAAATTTAACACAAAACTTTAAATTCCATGAGTTTGAATTACTTCATGATTGTAATAGTTATTTCTGTTGTAAATTTCTTCTATAGAGATTTTCAAGCATATGAAATTGAGAAGAGTATAATCCAAAACTATTCATTTTATAGTCTAAATAATTATTAACGTATGATTATTTCAATTCCTCTGTATTTTACCATAACCAAAGAATAAGTTGCTTCCAGATATATATCATTTCCTATAGACATATTTTATTATACAGCTTTAAAATGCAAATGATTTAAAATATAAATTTGCTAACACCATGCCTATACACCAAACAAAAAAATGCTTTGATATTTTCAAGTATTTAAGCAATGCTCAAATTTCTTAACTCATAAATGTGTTTTTTATATTGCTTTGTCCAAATCAGCACATGAAAACAGTCATTCATTGTATTGGGTTTATAAGTATTTTAAGATTAGGTCTAAAATAGCTCTAAAACAGTTTTTCTTCCCTTATATATTGATTCCTTTCCCTAATCTTGATAATGCAGCCCATTATTGAGAATATTTCATATCAATTGTTATTTTGACCAAGAACAACTATTTTGCTCTAAAACTATCAGGTGTATCTAATTTATATCACCATTTCAGATTTAACATTTACCTTTATGCCCAAAATTGCCACAATTTACTTAAGTACTATATCCGTAACAAAATTCCACTCCCCACTCTTTACTTCCATCATCTATCCCCACATATCATTAATACTATAACACTTCCCTTTTCAGTCATATATAAGAGCTGAAGTATATGAACTTTAGCTTGTTAACTCATATCTCCTTTTTTAACACAACATAAAGAGTTTCTCACACTTCTAGTTTTCTATAATCAAGAAGACTTACCTCCTAAGTTAGAATCAAATTTGACTTTATTTTGAAGATTTTTCTATCATGGTAGGGCATTAATTTCATTTTATTAATGTTCTTATGTCTTAAAGAAGGTGCTATCATTTTCTGAATTCTCCCCCTTTCATCTTATTGAGGTATGCCCTCAAGAATAATTAATGTGTGTTTTAAAAGTTTTTTTCTTCCTGGATTTGTTTTTGAGCTTGTTGCCCAGGTCAGGGTTTGATCACCTTTATATCGCCTCCACATGAGTTAATGATACTCATGAACAATTGAACTTTTTCTAGAATCTCTATTAAAGTCTGTGGAAAAACATCATGGTGGAATCAAAGATATTTCTATCCAGAGAAGCTGTGTTCACTTCAAGGACACAAATAGGGGGTTTGTGATTGTGCCTGCTGCAAATTGTGGAAGTGGAAATCATCATAAACTCATTCTTATTTGTTCCCAAGTTCTAAAGAGAAATCTCCAAAACTATCTTTTGAACTCTAGTTGGAAACAGTCCAAATTACAGCTCTTTCTAGATTTGAAAGCAAAATTTAATACATAAAACAGTTAGGGAATTCATTTTAGACTGTCTACTGATACATTACTTTACATAATGTGACTGTCTGTGAGATGATTTTAAAAATGATTTAAAAAGTGAGATGGTTTAAAAATTAAAACTCCAATTAGCACCGCCAAAGATTTGAGTTCCTAGCAAAATAATTTTAAATACTTGGTTATTTTAAATCCTGTTTACTTTATGTAGAATGTGTAAATATGGGCTGATTAAAAGGTTTTTTTCTCCTAATGTTTATTTCTTATCTTACATTTTTGATTTTTTTATTGCAAAGCAGTGTTTTAAACAAAACCGGATCTGAGTCCAGGTCCCAATTTGTGACTTATGATGACAATTTCAGATAGGTTTTTTTTTTTTTATGAGCTCAAAATTTGAGAATGTCTTGTGTTAGTTCCTTTTGCTAAGTGCAACAGTGCTTTTAAAATACACAACATATCCAATGTACTTTCCCACTTTTGTCTCTAATATTTACTATGTTTTTGCTCTTGTATGATGCACTCTTTATTATATATTATTCAATACATTAAAATTTATATTTTGCTATTTTATAATTGGTTTTGCCTTATTTGTTCTCCTTTACAGTCTGTGGTCAATTCTTACTTTATGATTCACATTAACAGATTTTAACTTTGAAATCTACTTAAAAATATCATTGGGGGAAAAAAATATATTGTTGGGTAAACTTTAGCTTGTTACTCTACTTTAAATCAATATTCTTAAACATTGTTATCCCTTCATTTTCTAGATAAAATTTACATTTTTAGAGAGTTTGCAAAAAGGACTCACCAGTATTCCACATTAATCTTTTTTAGTAATTCTCAAAGAAATTGGGCAAAAAATATTTGGCAAAAAATTGGGCAAAATTTGAGCAAAAAATTATTTCAAAATATAATTTCTATTCAAAACAATTGATGTCTTAATTTGTTTTCATGTTGTCATTTATCTCTCAGTAAAATTTTATAGTTTCCTGCCTTTATTATTCAAGAAATTCCCAACAATATCAAAGTATTGTTGCTAATGTGGAGCAGACCATTTTTTTCTAGCATATATTACATAGTTTTGCTAGTTTGTAGCTGCATTTTTTTTTCATTTTGGAGATGGAATGAAGGGGCCTTAGCTTTTTTTTAAATTTTGAGACAGGATCTTTCTAAATTGTTAATGGTGTCTCAGCTTTCCAGTATGCTGGGATTACAGGTATGCATCATCATCCTTAGTTTATCACTGTCTCCATTAATAGACAAATTCCAAAATCATCTGTAGTTATTTTTTTTTCCAACTATTCCCATATCACCCTCTGGGAGTATAACACATATTCCAGGAAAGAGTTCCTCCTACTTCCTTCTGATAAATATATAAATTACTCCTCAGGATTAAAAAGAAAACAATGTTGAATTCCACCAAAGTAAAACAAAGACGTAGGGTTCAATAAGTTTTCATGTCACTTAACTTATTACTTTTCAGAGGTTTCTTTAACATGGAGCTAGTTGTTTACTAAGATACCTTGAGGAGGGAAATAAAATTGCCTCTACTAATCTAATCAGTCAATGCCGAATTGAATACGTGCAGAAAACCATAGAGAAAGCTTCAGCAATACACAGATATAAAAGTCTGAACTTTGGCTTTGACTAGTCAGGTTTGAGTAGGAAAGAACACCTGATAGGTTAAATAAATGAAGCTGAAAATAGAGAAAAACATACATTAGACTGTGTGTATTCATTAACTCTATTAACAATCTGTCCTGAAGAGAAAATAGAGTCACTGAGGTAACAATTCTAAAATGCAGAAAGCAAAAAATAAGTAAAAACAGCATTAAATCAACATTTTTGCACATCTGTTGTCACAAATTATACATGTGGATAACTTAGGTTGACTGAGAATGTACAGAAATCATTTTTCTAAAGCTGTAGAAGGTAAAGAGGTAGGGTTTTGTTCCAATTAAGTACTTGGAGACAGAATCAACAGCCCTTTGCCAAAATAAAGTGATTATCTCTTTTCTTATTTTCATAAAGCCAGTAGGGCATGCACTTAATCATAAGTTGCATCTAAATGTTAATGTACACATTGTTTATTTGCAACTTGCAACACATGTCAATATGAAAATGATGCATTACATCAAATGTTGTTGGATTCATATTAGCATGCATGACAACCTCCAACAGAATATGGCAAAACATAGAGGCTCAAGTCCAGAGATCCTGATTCAGTATATCTAGAGTAGAACCACAAGCTCCCAGGGACGTTCATTATTCCAGACTATGATCCAAGCAGCCCTGCTACACAAGGTGGCTGATTTCCTACGTCAGCTTACCTAAGTCTCCTTAAATCATGGGTTATGGAAAATTCCAGGAATCCATCCCTTCCAACTCCAGTTCTAGTTATAGTGATCCTCAATAAAAACAAAAGCACACATTTGTAAACTGGCACATGAAGCCAGTCCTCCTTTCCATGAAGCTTCAGGCACCTGTCAGGTGAAGAAGGAAAGACACAGGTGGTAAGGTTACTGAGGCCTGAATCAGAAAAGAAAAAGGCAGGCCGTGCGTAAAGATGAATACAAGCAGTTTGGATGAATAAAGCATCAAAAGTCTGTCCTTCCCTCCCCTCCTCTCCCCTCCTTTCTCTTCTCTCTCCTTCTCTCTGTTTGTCTGCTTTCTTCTCCTCTCTTCTAAAAAGTCTAGGCAAGGAGGGAAGGCTGTGGGGTTAGGTTCCCTTTGGTGACTAGTCTTATCAGGAGTCCTTGGCAAAGGGGAGTGAATGTAGTCATGGATTACAATGATACCCCTCCCCCAATACACACACATGGCAAATGGAGCGTATCTAGCAGGAAAGAGAAACATGACAGTTGAGGATACTAGATTTCCAGAACTCCCATTTTCTCAATTCTTATCAATTCATCATATCGTCTCTTCTGACCCTGCCTAAAGAGGAAAGAGGACTGACATTTACTTCACTATTTACTAAAAAGCAAGCTCTGTTCTAGGTACATTGCATGCATCATTACATTTGCTTTCCGTCCTCATTTTTACAAAGGTGAGCCTACTGTGGAAAGAGCCAAAGCAAATTCCCACCCCACAGTGATGACAGACTTTGCATGAATCACCTAACCTTTCCAATCACAGTTTCTCCACTTGTAAGAAGCAAATCATTACTATCCTGTAGGATTGTAGTGAGGATTAAATACACAGGTTAAAACCATAGCTCAGTGCTTGGCCCACATCGATATTCAATAGATGGTAGCTACATAATTATAATTACCATAGTTGTCCTTACAGTCAAAAAACGCTAGAGGAGATTGTAAAAGCTCACCCAGTTAGTAACAACAGAGTCAGAATTCAAATCTAGGAACTGTTAAAAATGTTCTTGTTGCTTCCATCCTGACCAACTAGTACCTCGTTAGAAACAGACAATTGTGGATTCCACCCAAACTAACAGAACTAGAATCTGCATTTTAAAATAAATAGATTTAGAAAGTACATTTCAACAAAGATCTCCAGGTAATTTGTTTTCATATTAAAGATTAAGAAACACAATTCATTTATGTATTAGGAGAGTTATGCTTGGTTAAATGGATGGTGAAGATTAGTCAAATGCTCACTACTGTGTCTAAAATATATTTACACATTTATTTATTTGCTTATAACTGAATCTTCACTGCTTGGAAAAATGGTAGGGGCTAAGCAAAATATCCACTGTGAGTAAATTTAAGGTAAAAGTGGGTACTGTGGTTTTACAAATGCTTTTAATATTGAAGCACATAAAATAATAAATATCTTTAATATTGTTGTACTGTTCCATGGGCACAATTCTTATTAATCCAGGAGAATTTATTTTTTAAGTGTATTTTAGATTTCTTTGGTTTATATTCAGAAAGCCCTGCCTTACTCAAATATTCCAAAATAATTTACCTACATTTTTTTCAGATTTTATATTGTTTGATATTTAATCCTTAATCCACTTGGAGTTTCTTTTCTTACTTAGAATGAGGGAAGTAGTTTCATTTTGTTAACTATTGTAATGTTGTCTGAGAAATACTCCATTTATTATCCACACATCATAAGCCTTTATTGTGTTCTAAACACTTAGCTTTTGAAATATACTTTTATAGTGAAAGATTTTATTACATTATTCTACCTTTTTTTATTTATTTATTTTTTTTTGCGGCACCAGGGATTGAACTCACGACCTTGCGCTTGCCAGGCAGACACTTAGGCCACTGAGCTAGATCCCCGGCCCCCATTATTCTACCTTTGGAAAGCTAGAAACTACTAAATTACTTGGTTAACATATTTCCTCATATTTTATTTAGCTTTAATGTGTCACACTTTGTCTTTTTGGTTTTTTTTGAATATCAGGGTTATTTTAGTTTGTCAGATTCATTAAAATTCATTCTTTTTATGCTTGGTAATAGTTGAGACAGGATAAGAATTGTCTGTTCTTTGATAATTTGATAGAACTATGTAATTCCTTTAAAGATGATGATGCCTTTTTATGGAGAGATCTTTTCTGGTTTTTACATTTTTTTCTAAGGTCTATTCAACTTTCTGTTGCTTCTGTAAAAGTATTGTTAATTCACCCTTTTGTAGGCCTACAGTTCTACATTACATGATTTGGGAAATGCTACCATAATGGCTTAAAGCATTTCTTTAAATCTGATTAAAAACTAAAAATAGAATTTTCATTTGATCCAGCTATTTCCTTTCTGGACATCTTCCTGAAAGACATAACAGTACGATACATGCATATTCATATTTATAGCAGAAGAACTCATAGTAGCTGAATCTCGGGAGGAGTTTATATGTCCATTAAAAGATGAATGGATAAATAAAATGTATTCACACATAATGAAGTCCTACTTTGCCATAAAGAAAGATAAATTTTAGTCATTTGTAGGAAAATGGATGCATTTTGAGACAATAATGTTAAGTGAAATAAGCCAGACACACAAGCTGAAATATCACTTGCTTTCTCTTGTACGAGAAGCCCAAAGTATAAATAAAATAAAAGGAAATAAAATGATAGATAATAGGAAACAGTGAGGGAGATCTTTTGCAGATCAAAAGAGGACCAAGAGATCGACAGAAGAGAGAAAGAGAACAGGAAAAGGGGAAATAAAAAGAATTAAAATGTGTTATCTGCATGCACCAATGCTCCACAATAAATACACTTCTATTGTCCTGCAAACGTGTACTAATAAAAATTTTAAAATATTTTTAAAGATTCTCTTGCATTTAGAAGTAGGCAAAA
>RJWT010012046.1:0-22781 GCA_004365215.1 Cuniculus paca
AAAAAAAAAACCTAACTAAATATCCGTCAACTCAGAAATGGCTAAAAATACAAGAAGGAATACCATGAAGCAACTTTTGAAAAATAAAGTAAATTTATATACATTGACATGAATCCATGCCAAGATTTATGGGAGAAAAACACTGAAAAAGTGTGTGCAGTATGGCACTTAAGACACAGACACATACACACACATGCACACACACACGCACACATGTACTTATGCATATCTAGAAAAGGTACAAACCACAAGGTTGACAATCAAAATACTACCAGTGACACAGGGTTCTAGGCAATTTCGTTGGATGCTACACTAATAAGAATAGACACCAGCTGTATCAGTATGTAAAATTTAATGAGTATTAGCCACAAACATTAGTGATACACATATATAGAGAAAATACAGAAGGGTAAAATTCCAAACGTGAATAGGAAGGGACCAACATATGGAGAGAAGACCAAAGGAAATTTTGACTTCATCAGTAGTATTTTAGATTTTATGAGAATATGCTCAGAGATTGATTATATAATTAAAATTTAACATTTCCCAGAAAAAAAACTCAAAATAATAGCAATATGGAAAAAATATGTCAGTTGAGGCACTATTTGCTTTACTTGCAAATTCTTTCTTATGTGCTTGAGGCAAATTTTCTTGAAAGTAAATTAACAATCCTTTGCCACTAGCTCAGAAGTAACCAGGGTGGGTCATCCATCCATCCATCCATCCATCCTTCCATTCATCCATCTGTCCATCTGTCCATTAACACATCCTGTCACATCACAAAAGAGTTCCTAGTCTGAGAAGAACTGCAAGGGAAAGTGGTATCAATTGGGAGGGAGATTAATAAAGTACATAATATCCTGATAAAATGCGTGTGAAATATGTAGCCCGTTTTACATCCGAAGTTTCCCAAACTTAAGTACACTGGAGAACTGCTCGGACTCTCATCCCAATTACCCTGTTTTAGAAGGCTTGCCCTGGGTTCAACAATCTATATTCCTGGCAAGTTCCATAACAATTCTGGTTCAATGATCACACTAAGAAAATGCTGCTCTAATACAAGAGAATTAATCTTTCCACACTTCTCCCAAATTCAATGAATTGTGTCAACTTGGTAAATGACATCGAGTTAGGTTGATGTGACCATTAATCATGATATGTCAACATTACTGGATTAATAAATGGCCTACAGGTTAGTAAAGCACACTTCCGGAGTGTTTCCAGAGATGGCGGGCACACAGGCCAACAAACTTAGAGGGGAAGATGCAATTTGATTGTGGGTGGCAGTGCTCGCTTCAGCAGCACATACACGAAAATTGATTGTGGGTGGCACTATCCAATATGCTTGTAGCATGGATGGAATGAAATGGAAATAAAGAAGCCAGACAGCACTTGAAAAGCTCCATTCTGCTTCAGCAGACAGCAGATGCTACCTCCATCGCCTGTGGACATCAGACTCCAGTTTCCCCAGCCTTCCACATACCCATAGCCGTGATGCTGCAGGGAGCTTCCTGCAGTCAAGGACTGACACTGCATCTTTGACCCCTCTTCTCCAGCTGCCACCTTCTTAGACTGCGCAGCTAGTGAATCCTCCAGCTGTCCAGCACACAGAGACCCTGTGGATCCTTCCACCTCTGACCCCGTAAGCCTACCAAATCAATGCCCTTGTGCAATCTTTATGTGTATTTCCCTGTGAAGTCTGTCCCTCTAAAGAATCCTAACCAATACAGATGGACAGACGACATAAAGATAAATAACATAGGTCCTCAAAGAACACACACACAACAATGGAATCAAGTAGGGGATACAGTGCATCAACCCACTTTCACTAGATTTAGCAGCAGCAGTTAACAAATAACCTTCAAATGTTGGTGGCTTTCAGTACGGTTTTTACTGCTTGCCTAGACATTGTGGCTGCTGTGGGACAACTGTGGCTCTGCTCCAGCAAGCAGGCTGCAAATGGGCTCACTCTATCTTTGTCTTGGAATCGAAGCCTATCTGAACATATGGTAAAAGTAAAAGTAAAAGCTACAGCCAAACCACATAGTACCCTATACTCATCACTTCTACCCATACTCCTAGATGACCCTGGTGAACTGCTGATTAAACCAATCTTGAAGCACAAACCACTGGACATCTTTTTAGGTGCACCACTAAATGTCCAAGCATATAAGTCATTTTAATTAGTCTTATTCCCATCCTAAGCAGGATGGATAGGAATGGCATGAGATTTTGGCATGTTACTCAAAACAGCATATGATTTAAAACTTACAGTTTATGACTGGAATTTCCACTTCTCCTATTGTCAGGCTGTGGCTGATCATGGATAACTGAAACTGTAGAAAGCCAAACTGTGGATGAGTAAAGACTACTACATAAGGGGTGATCAACAGATAACAGAGATTTTGGTCATCCTTCACTCACCAAACATGTTTGGCCTTTTGTGCCAAATAAAAGTAATATGATGTGTCCTCATCCACCTTATTCATCAGATCTCGCACCATGTGACCTCTGACTTTTCCCCAAAAGCCATGACCATGAAAGGTACATGTTTCGAATCCATTCAGGACATCAAGGCAGCCATGACGGTACAACCAAAGATGCTCTGAAAAGAGGACTTGCAGAACTGCTGCAGAAAGTGGCAAGAAAGATGGGATAAGTGTGTTGGGGGAGGGGGGTATTTTGAGAAGGATAAATGACAATGTGTCTTTTACTGCAATCATTTTTTAAATTTAAACATTCACAGTATTTTTACCATGCCTTATATCCTGTTATCCTCCTAAGCCACACAGTGATGTAAGCCACAGGCTGGAAGTCATCCTGGACCCTGTCTTCTTTTTCATTTCCACTTCCAACTGATCCTCTAAGTCATATCAATTCTGCTGTTGTTATAGCTCTCCAACATAGTCCCTTAACTCAGGAACAGTATCATACGCCTCTTTGTGTCACAAGTAGCCTGTGAAGCAGCACAATTCAAGACTCTGTACACTGTCACAGTGATTATGACACCCTTTCCTCTGTGGCCTCAAAGCTTTTGCTATAGCTCATGACCCCATCATTTCCCATCTGACCACTGAGATAACTTTTTGGTCAATCTGTTTTTCTTCCAGGGCTGTCTCATGCCTGAGCATCTGTACTGTAAAATTTCCAGTCGCTTCCTCAATCATCAGCGTAACACGTGATCATTTCTGACCCCTACTCATTTCTGAATCCTTATTCCCGTCTCTCTATCCATCCTTTTCAGATCCTCAAACGCTCTTGGATACCTCGTACCGCTGGTGCTGTTCTGTATGAATCTTCCTTGATCTAGAATATCCTTGCTTAGTCATATCCACATGAAAAACTGCTGGTTTTCCAAGAGCACTTTCTGTGACGCTTACACTGACTGTAAACACCGACCCCGAAGCTTTGTGTGCCACTCTACCTTGAATGAATCCATCACATCCCGGCTTTGCCATTCACTGTTACTCTCACCACTCATTATCACAACTTGCCTGGACTGTCTGGGCTGCAGTTTCCTCACCTAGAAGCAATAATAGCCTGAGTTCAAGGGGTTGGTAAGGATAAGGGAAGGAAATGTGTGTAAAGCCTGTGGAACAGAGTCTAGCGCATTGCAGGTATCCAATACTCCTATCAACATCATTAATACGTTGGCTTTTCTGTATCATTTATTTTACATATCTTGCTTAGTTATTCAACCCTTACTCCTTAGAATACTAGAAATGCGCACATTTTAATAATGTAATTTTTGCTTCTGATGCACACATATATATATAAAATTTTCCTCACCACATAGCAGTACCATATGACTGTAACAGAATTTATTAATTTTTTACTATTATAAATAATGTTGCAGTGGTTGACTTTCTAATACATTGTCATACTGTGTTCTTCTAGCAGTAGAATGGCGTAATTAAAGGAAATGCAAACTTGCGACTCTGACACACACTGTCGAACTATCCTCTAGACAGCCAGCACCAAGTGGGGGGTGGGACCGATGTCTTTGATCACATTTGAATCTCTAGCTACATCACCGTTATTAGCGCATTTTAGACACTTGATAAGCTAGGTCAACCGAATGAAACAGAAAGGAGCTGAGAAAGAAGGGTACTTCTGGGGGAACAATATCAGTTGAGGAAAGACAGGCCACTGGGAAACTACGACACCAAGTAGAAAACCTGTACAGAACAAGTTCGGAAAGTGACAGCTGGACCAGTTCAGCAGACTGTAGCACAGAAAAGGAGGCTGAAAGGAATGAAGCAGAACAGTGCTTCCCACACAGCAAGCACATGAATGCTGAGAATCCTGCTGAAATACCAGGGCTGATTCAGCAAGTCTGCGGCATGGCCTGGGAGTCAGCATTTGCACAAGCTACCGGTGATGCGGATGCTACTGGTCCATGGATCATATTTCAGAGAGGAAGCAGATGATTACATACACAAGTGGGTATCTTTAAAAAGTTTCAAGTGTCGAGCTAAAGAATTTGGACTTTATTTGGTAGTCAGTCGAAGGAAAAGGATACGTTAGGGATTTCTCAGCAAGGGAGAACTAATCAAAAAAAAATCCTTATGCCACTTTACCAACCAAGTCCTTCTTAAAGGATTATTTATTTTCTTTTGTTTCTTACTTTAATATTTTCTCTGTCTGAGTTGATACTGTATACCAAGTTGAGACTATTTTGGCAAAGTTTCAGTGCTTTACATATGTCCCTCTCTAGTCTAAAAATTGTTAATAATCAAAGCGTCAACTAACAAATTAGAAACAGACAGATAAAGAATTTTGCTTTGCCCTATCTCCCTACCCACAGTCTTCTCTGGCCCAAGCAGCTGAGGCCAGCGCTTAAAGCTCCAGGGTGCTACTTTATCACTATTTGATAAAAACCAGGAGCCTAGTTAAGGAGCCTTTCATAAAAACGACCTAGGGGTAACCAAAAGTTCTAGCCCTCTCCCATCCTCCCTCCCCCCAAATTAAAAACAAACTACTGCAAATTCAGTAAGCACTGACTGCCAACTCTGTAGCACATGTCACCTCGGCATACCTAAGAATGCTGTGAAGAATCCTACACGGAAGAGGTATGATTACACAAAGTATGAGAAACGAATCCTTCTGAGGGTAATGCAGTCAATGGTAAAGCAGCCTAGGAAATGCCCAAGTGTTAATTTGGTTATCTGTCCATAGATCTCAGTTTCTCCCAGCCATTCTTACTGCTCATATGCTGACAGGAAGAAGCCAGCATTTGCCGAAACTCTTTCATCTGTTTCATTTTGGCATAGAAAGGGTGGGGACAATGATGAAAAAAAAAAGACAGAAGTAAGGTAGGCCAGCCAAACTCTTGATATCTGGCATTCTGCCACCATCCTGTCACCTCACTCAGAACACTGCAATTCCCAAAGTTTTTGTGCATCTGTGTAGCAGGAAATCACTCCTTGCCAAATTTCTGAGGTCACCAAATCGATGATGAATGGCCTTATACACGGGGTGGAGTGTGACACAGGCAGCATGACCAAGAATCCCAGGGCCCTGTGCTGTGCTTAGCCTTGGCCAGGACACTGTGACGTCTTCCATAGTCTTTCCATACGCTGTGGGGGCACAAAGAAGGGTGAACCATTTGGAAAATATTTTGGCTATTTCTATCAAAATTTAAAATGTACCGTCCCTTTAATCCAGCAGTTTAACTTGCAGGAATTTATTTCATAAGTAACCCACAGGCCAGAAGCACAAAGATACAGTGATGTTCATTTCAAGAAAATATAGGAAACAATTTAAATATCTATTGGTAAGGGTCTGGTTAACATATTGGTGAAAAATGAAATACAACATAGATATTGAGAAAAGAATGAAGAAGACTTAATGCACTGTGCTGGAATTGCTTCCAAAATGTATTATTGTATATAATAATGTGTATACATAATTTATTCTATACATGTAACTACAATTCATCTCTGGTAACAGAGGTTGCCTTCAGCAAACTAATTTCTGAGGTTAGAGATTCTCATTTTACAGCTCTTAGCTATCATTTATTTATCATACTCATGCATTACTATCTCTTCTTATTTACTTTTCTAAAGTTCGTTCTTTCTTTCTTTCTTTGTTTCTTGTTTCCCAGTGCATGGATTCTTTCTGAGCACTTGAGGAATTACAGAAAACATGCATTTTCCTATAAAGGAAAATTACAGACCAAACCTCACAATACAGAATACAAAAACCTTAAACAAGATAGTAACAAAGCTATTCCAATAATCCAACAAAATCATAATCCACTATGATCAAGTCAACTGTATCCCAAGAAAGCCAAAAGACTCAATAATGAGATTTACCACACTGACGGAAGGAAAGAGAAAAACCGATGATTAACAAAATATATACAGAAAATGTTATAAATTCAAAATCAATTTATTGTTTTATAAAGAAGCCTTGGCAAACTAGGTAGAGAAAGAATTTCTATAATTTGATGAGTAAAGTATTTCATAAAAAACCATCCAGAATAAATGTCAGACTTAATGGGAAAATTTTCTTCCTTTATGTCCTGTACGAAAGCAGAAAATAAAGGTGTTTAAAGGTAGTTCTTCTTCCTGATTTGAAAAACAACTCCTTTTAAAATCTCTGGTGCATGGCAGCACATGCCTCCAATCCCAGCACTTGGAAGGCTGAGGCAGGAGGATCTCTGTGAGTTCCAGGTCAGCCTGAACTACACAGCAAGTTCAAGGTCAATTTGAACTACATAGTGAGGCTTTGTCTAAAAAACAAAAAAAAATAAAACAAACAAAAATCAAATCAAATCTCTGGCATCTGATATCAAGGTATTTTATGTACAGCCCCCAAACTTCCAGACTTCCAAAACTAGAAGTTCTATCAATTCCAATTGAAAGAGTCCTGAAATAAAGCTTTTAAAAACAAAGAAAAAAGTGTAAAAATGGATAGCAGTTCCACAGCACTATGAAATTCATAGTACTAAAACAACACTCCATACATTTAAGGCATTTAAAAATCTTGAATGGGTCCCTCGGTCTGCAAAATAAAGATCACACTCTAGCTCTATGAATCTGGCTCCAATCTTCCTTAGAACTTCTATTTCTCATTTTTCCATTACACTAAATTATGGTACTCATCCACTCGGGATTTAATGCCTTAGGTCTCTGCCAACTTTGGATTTCCACCTTCCTCTCAAAAGTCACAAATAAAGTCTAGACATGACCTTTGTTACTGGTAAAAACAGACTAGCAAAAATGGCTATAGATCCAGGACACAAATTACCCAGACCTCCCCATCCAGTCCCTGGCACAGCTAGACAACCGCAAGCCACTGCAGCAGGGCCAGGTCTGTTAATGCAGGGCAGAGAAAGCTGTTGCACAGATCAGAGAGGCCCAGAGGACACGGAGCTAGGGATCTCAGTTCCTACTTCCAAACTCGCCATCTGGTGAGTCACCACTTTTCCCACCGCAGTCCTTTCATCTGGAAAGAGACGACCAGGGAAGCGTATATTCCCTCACTTCTTTTCAAGTGAACGCTTCTTTTCAAGGCATAGCACAAGTTCCAAGCCAACCCAAAAAACATCCCATCTAATAACATTTACCACATCGTTGCCCATTTCTAGGGATTCCTATAGAACTTAATGCCTATAGTGAGAGTCCTTCATGGAACATTAGCCAAAGTAACCCCGTCTGGTAGTGGGCCCCCATTCAGCAGTCCAGAGGACCCCTACTAGCTGCTGAGGCTGTGTGCCAGACTGTAGCAAGCCAAGGTCACCCACCAGTCAGCGCTTGCTAAGGCCAGCAGAGTCTCCTGACAAGGATGGGATGGGATCTGGGTGCATACACCTTTTGCCAAGGATCCTTCCTGCTTTTGATCCTGCTTTTACTATTTTAACTAGTGTTCCATAAAGCCTGTAGCCTAGCACAAGGGGGTTGTCAGCTTTAATGGAGCTGCAGCCCACAGGCCACCTAACGCTCTGCGAGTAAAATAAACTCAGCTACTCACTGAGCTGGATTTGCCCCACTTGTTCTTGGACTGTCAGTTCCCTCTGGGTTCTGAGGCGGACATTTCCTTTATGCCTCTGGGAAATTCATGCAACAGTGCTTGTGCTACTCTTCTGATTCAACATTTAGTTAGGTATTTTGCACTGATAAGCAGCCTCTCTGTCAAGATAAAATAGACAACAAATCTCCTGATCCCAGGACTCTCTTTGAACGCTCATTGCTTAAATGCACACTCTGAACGAAAGTGCTGTTCCAACTATCTTTTCACTTTGAAAAACTATCAATGTCACAATGTAGAGTGGTACTTGATCAGTAAGAAGGATTTCTAATAAAGGGAAAACATGATCAAAGAAGTGTTTTGCAAAGGTTAACAATCAATAGCATGTCTGATTAGAATACAAGAAATAAAAGAAGAAACAGAAACAAGATAACAAAAGAAGTAGCAAGAGAGAAAACTATTTAGATGTGATTTGGAAAAAGAGTCCTTTGAATGTCAAAATACACATCAAAGCAGAAATCATAATAGTAGAAAGCTGTCCAAGAAAGAACAAACAAATAAAATCAAATCACGAAAACAGATCAGGAAATACATAAATAAGCTAAGGGGAAGCCTAGGTCGCGAGCCAACATTAAACTTCGGCTTAAACAAGCACAGTGGCGCATGCCTTACAGTCCCAGCACCAGTGAGGCCGAGGCAGGAAGACTGCATGCTCAAGGCCAGTCTGAGCTGAATACTGAGCTCAGAGTCGAGGAGGCCAACATGGCTAGACGTTGTCTCAAAGAAACCAGAAAAACAATAAAATATTTAAAAACTAACTGCTGCTTAGGGTTAACATAATAGGGCTGTTAAAAACTGGAGTTTGAAGCTGGGGGTATAGCTCAGAGCACTCGTCTCACACACAGTAGGCGACACAGTAGGCTCTGGGTTCCAACCCAGCACTGAAAAACTGGGGACAATGGGATCCCTTTTAGTCATTTTACACAACCAATGGATCCCATGTGGATCTGCAGTAGACTTCCAAGCTCAACTGAAAAGAAAAATGAAGATGATTTAAGGAGTTGAAAATCAGGTTTCTACAGGCAAGAAAAAAATCTTAGGGCAAAATATAAAATAAAGTTTTAAGTATAAAAACATTCTCTTAAAGACCAGAGATGAAACAGAAGATTGCACTTGGTCATTTTATAACTCAAGTGAAAAGCGCATGAAACAACAGCAAAAGAGAAAGTTTTGCTGACTCTGAAGGAAAAATTCCCTCAACATTAGCATTGTGAATGAAGCAACGGTAGACACAATACTATCTTTTTAAGCAGTCAACTCAATACTTAGGAGTCTATACAGACATTTAGCTCAATAGGACAGTAGTACAAAACAGAGAAGATTACAATTTAAGCTACTTAAAGACAAAGGAAAGCAAATACAAGAAAAAAGGGCCATTAAAAATACATACAGTTGGGCTTGGTGATACACGCCTGTAATCCTAGCACTTCAGAGGCTGAGGCAGGAGGATCACCACTAGTTTGAGGCCAACCTGGACTGCATAGTGAGCTCAAGACCAGCCTGAACTACAAAGCAAGACCCTGTCTTAAAAAAACAAAGCAAAACAAAATACATACAGACGGCATTTGTAGATATAAATATTCCCATAGTAGAGGCCTTTAAAATTGTCATGGAAGTATTTTATTTGTTCTTAGTCAAATATCATGATAAATGAGAAATATCATCTAAGATAATCATTCCCAAATCCTGGTCAATAGTGTATGCACTCCATTTACTCCAAAGCACTCCTTGCTGTCAGCTCACAGGGCATAACTGGTGACTAGGTGTCCTGCAAAGACTATGTAAAATCTATGGCACTGGCATTCGTTATTCAAAATTTTTATATTTAAAATGAAGAAAGGTCATCTATGATTGTCACAAACATCAGAGATTGCCTTTAAGGTTCTTCCAAAATTAAAACATGTAGACATCTTTGGTTAAGTTAGGAATGTATGACAGTACAAACACATATTAAAAGATACTGGGGTAGTGCTTTGAAAAAGAAATGTGAATTACCCTTTTAACACATTTCTGGTGAGATTCTTTTTTTACAGGGTAAAAAGGATCAGCTATCCCCACTGACTGTCAACCTGATGCTTGAATTCCCCGTGCAGTATATACTGCTCAGAAATTCAAATACATCCAAGTGCTGAAGAATTGGACGGGTTTTTTCTTAAAAAAAAAAAAGTTATGCATGATTATATACTTAGGGTCTCTGCTAAGAACTTTACTTTTATCTCATTAAATTAATCTTTACAACCACCTGAAAATCTTGTTCTGTTGTCACTTCTGTCTCACAAGTAGGGAGACATAGAAGTTGACAAATCACATCAAATACTGGAACCAAGGTATCCCCCGGTGATGGGAAGAGCTCTGCTTAGATAACACAGGTATTCCCATTACCTGCAAATCAAAGAGAATTCGTCCCCTTAAATTCTCATGCGCACACCATGGTCTCTCAGATTTCTGTATGCTATGGATTCTAATTTATGAACCTTAGAATTTTACTTTCCCTCTTTTTTTAAATTTTATTCATACCCAATAGCAATAACTAAAATGAAAACCGTCAACGTGACAAACCAATATTCCTTTTTCCAAAATTACTCAGAAAGGTAAAGAGAGACCATGCAAACACAGAGAAATTAGAACCATTAACTAATTACTTATATGTATCTTGTACAGGAATTTTTGCTATACAACACAGAATAAGAAACAGAGGAATGAGGAAAATGGTCAATGTCAATGTTTCAGGTATAAATAATTTAGTACAGCATCTGAATTTAATGAAATAGCAGCATGTTAAGACTTCTCTTACAGCAGTAAATACATACAAGTCCATGTTACTGCTGCATGAAATAAATGTCAGTGGAAGAAATGAGAGGTATAAAACCAGCCCCATCAGAGCAGGTGTTTGTCCTAAGTGTTCTATACGTGGACTGCCTACGAACTGCCTCTCTGGGAAGGATGGTGCCTGATTCCGGTAACTCATTCCCAACAGGCATACATTCTTCAGGTACAAAGGGAAGAAACAATACCTTAATAAGAAGGCAGCATACATATGCATATATTTTAAAAACCTCAATTTAAATAAGAATTAAAGAAATACTATCTCTACTGTAGTTCTAATTATTAACACCTGTATGCTTCACCAAACTGATGTTTTATTCCTGCCAACCTGGAGGACTGTGGGGGGGGGTGGGGGACTGGAGATGAAGAGCACTTATCTTTACTTCAAAGACGGGGCTGCCTCAGAACCAATTCATGGGACAGGCAAGGATTACTTACTTCCCTCAAGAGTTACCTCACAGCAGCCAGCTGCTCTGGACTTCTCTACCACAGAGGCTTCCCTTGATCTCCAAAGCTGCTGGAGCATTCTGGGTGGCTCTGAACTGGTTGTTTCAGAGGAACAAAAGACTCCTGTGTCTACGATTATTCTCAACGCACTCCAAGACTGTGGTTTCCATTCTACATCTAAGCCATCGCACTCTGCCCATATTGAAACTCAAAGCAGCATGCTGTTATGAATAAAGTGGTTCAGGTTTCTTCACAGGGCTATCTTAGGAGCTACAATTATTTGTGTTGCTTTCAGGCCAGATTTTTTTGCTTTTATAGCCCTCAAATGTTCGTTAAAATCCCAGGTCTGAAATGTTTAAAACAGACTACTGAAGCACAAGCTGCATGACCAATTTATTCTCCCCTGAAGCTCAGCTCATAAAAAGGTTCATTCATGTTAAAGTGCTATTTTTAAATGTGCCCAATGCATTGCTTAGAATATGCTAACAATCAGCCATTATATTCCCATGGAATTAAAAAACACTGGAATTAGAGTGCTCCAATCTCATTTCCACCTCCCCCAGTTCTGCCATTCTGAATATCAACATTATTTTAAACTTTGCTATTTCCTATTACAGAAGCCTCATTCAATGGTCATTCATAAAAATGGCCCTCTATACACCCAGATATCTGACTTTTAAATTCAGCTCATACCATGGATGTTCAATGTCCCCTCAAACACCCATGTGTTGAAGTTCTGGGTTGAAATGTAACACTAGTGGGAAGTGGTTGTATCTTTGAGGGGTAGAACCAAGCAGAACATCCTTTAGGTCACTGGGAACTGTGCTTTTGAAAGGGACCAGGGGACATCACGCATCCTTTGTCTCTCTGTGCTCTGAGAGATGTGTTCTGCTCCTATACTCACTCCCAGTATGAGATGCCACCATCTACCACCCTCACCAGAGCTCAGCCATCTGAACCTCCAAGTCTGTGACCTATGTAAGCCCTTCCTTATTATAAGTTGGCTGCATCAGGTGTCTTGTTACAGTAACACAAAGCTGAATAAAGCACTTCGTCTTACAAGTCAGGTTTAGGCTACCTGAAAATGTACGCACACACCATGCCAAAGCCCAAGGGAAGTTTCAATAAATGAAACAAAGATGAGCTGTGCCTCTGGGGAGCAGGCTGTACTCTTCTAAACCAGAATCCCCTTTGGGCCCTTCACAAAAGGACCACAGGCTCTACCTTCAAAGCCATGTTCTCTTTCATCTCATCACCTCCTTCCATGCATACATGACATCCACTGGTGAGAATGCACACGTCAGGGTGCTGAAGTGTCAATTTACTATTCCAGTAGGGCACAAGATTTAAGCTACATTCTAAAAAATGACAGCCCAGAGTTATTGAACAAGCTGGGTCCCTACAAATAGACCCAAAGCTGCAAAACACAGCAAGTGGTCTACAGAAAAAGTGTGCAACTCAACATGCAGCAGCCAGCCTTGCAGGATTCCTGAAACAGATGCCAAGCTCAAACGTGAAGCCAAGAGGTCCACTCTTCCTTCTGACACATAGTCATCGTCTCCTTGGCGGGGCCCAGAGCCTAACACAGCACGTTACTGTTTAAAACATGTGAACAACCTAAATGGAAGCTCAGTAGCAGCTCCAAAGTCAGGCCTGAGTTAAACGCCTGACAATAGAATCTTTGGGGTTTCCTGTGCCCACTCCTTCCATTGAGCCTAAAAAGACACATTACTAGCACAATCTCACTAATCCTTACAACATCCAATAAAAGGAGTAGGCAGCAAATATTTTAATCTCCCTTTATCAGACAAAAAACGTGCTGTGTAACTATTCAGTATTACAGCTGGTTTTCAGACCTAGAGTCAGGGAAACTGTTGACTTGTATCTCAATAAAGAATCGAATGCACTTGGCTATTTTAAAGGAAATATCTCTCCCTAAGATAAGATGGATTTCTTAATGAAGCAGCTGTGCACTGTATACTTTCCAAATGGAGTACAATTCTATTTCTCACAGTTTCACACACTTCACTAGACAGCCAAGTAAAGTAGTTTGCAAAATGCATACTTCCCACGTTAGGTGTGGTTAGCCCACATTTATAGGAGGCTGAGATGGAGGATTTTGAATTTAAGGCCAGCCTGGGCTACACAAGGAGTCCATGGTCAGCCTGAGCTACATAAGGAGACCCTGTCTCAAAAAAAAAAAAAAAAATCAACAAACTGAAAAGGCATACTGCCTAGACCTCAAACAGAAAAAGCATACTGCCTAGATCTCTTGACCTGAAGTTATACCCTACAACTATGCTTCTCAAATTAGGGGAATCTTCAGGGCCTCCGGGTGTCAAGCGGGTACATAAATGTACCAAAAGGCACATTTTCTTGGAGCTCATTTTTAATAATTGGTCATTTAAAATTCAGTTTTTATATTAAAATATATTTTTGAATTGAAATGCAAAATTAGTATGAAATGCAAAGTTGGCATGAATTTTTAAATAAATCGTTAAAAATGTATACCCTTAAACCCGATACTCCAGGATATGCCCACAGCAAGGTTTCTGTAAAGGTAGGAGGGATATCAGTTGCATTTCACTAATAGGGACTAGTTCAGATGAAACATGTGAGAAGTTCTAATAGAACTAAGGAATTTAAAAGGAAAAACTATTCCAATCTACCTGGACTATTCCAACAGTCTAAGTAGACTATTCTAATATTGGAAAAACTATTCTGATCTACCAGATCCACTCCGCTAAAATCCTCTGACTGGTCTGTAAGGTTCCTCAGCTCCTTTGACTCTCAAGACAATGTTCTCTTCACTGTTTTGACAACAACAAAAAATATGAAATAAAGGGCAAATGACCTGTTATGGTCTATGTCTTGGTGCCCCTCTAAGCCTCATGCAGTCATTGAGGTGGCTGAGTCTATCGTTTGTGATTGTTCATTGTCTAGCACTGGGATTGTCAGTGTGAGTGCTGCACCCATCCAGGGGTGGAGCCAGCATACTATATAGGGGAGGGAAGGAGGCATGGTTTCCCTTTATCCCCTTTCCACTCTTGTTGCATGCAGCTGCCATGAATGGCTGCCCCTCAGCCATGCCACCTTTCCTTGGAGCCAGCTGAGTATGGACTGAAACTTCCAAAACCTGTAAGACAAATAAACCTTTCCTTCCTTCATTTTGGGTGTCAGGTATTTTGTCTCAACAACAAGAGAAAAGAAACCAAGACAGAATTTGGTACCAGAGGAGCGGAGTCATTACTATGACTATACCTGACCATGTGGTTCAAGAGCCTTTGGGAATGGTTTGTGGGAAGACTTTGGAAAGGTTTCAGAGATGTCACCTGAAAGAGTAGCACTGGAATACTTTAGGCTGTCCTGTAGGGGAGATTCTGGTCAGAGCTCAGGAGACCAGAAGGCTGATAGAAAGCCTGCTGGTAAAGACCAGGCTCAGAAGGTTTCTGCTGGGAAGAAGGATTGCATTAGTTGTTGGACTCCAGATGATGTGTTATGGCTTGGCAGAAAGTTTGTCTGTAGTTTACTCATGTCCAGGCTTTGCCTGAGACTAAGATTAAGGGTGGCAGACTGATTAATCTGGCAGAAAAAATTTCAAGGCAGTTGAATGTTGAGGTCATGACATGGCTATTATTGGGGGCTCTTAGCCAGATTTATGTTGTAAATCAAGAGCAAAAAGCTCAGCATGGTGATTTAAAACGTTGCAAGTTTGGGCAGAAAGGAAGCTCCAGTAAAGCTGTGGACTATAAAGATAGAGCTGAGATCTCGATTGCTGAGAAGGAACAGGAAAATAAAAAAGACAGCCTGGGGGCATCACAGAAAGTGATGGTGGGTCTCCACCCTTTGTAGCCTCAAAACTGCAAAAGTTGAAGATTCTGCTTGGTAGAGAAAGTCAGAGTCCCTTGCTCCAGAATGGCAGCGGTGGCCGCATGAGGTTCCAAAATAGTGGTGGCCACACCAGGTTCTAGAATGGTGGTGACATAGAGAATCTGTTCCTCACAATCAGGTTCAGAGTGCTCAGTGATCCAGGCACTTGACCCCTACAGCCAAGAGAGAGGAAAGCCTGGCTGCTGCTACAGTTGGCAGCAGACCTAGCATCACCCATGTGGCACTGGTTTTAGGTGTTTGGAGAATGCACAAGTTCTGAGCTTAAAAAGACTTCCACCCCAATTTCAGAGGTCCTGGGAGGCCAGGCAGTGTGCCCCTGAGAGGGCAGTGTGTGAAGTTTTGACTGTGAAGCCGAAGATGCAATGGAGAACCCAGAAGTTTGGAAGAGCCAGGAGCCTGGATCATCTAAGAAAACCTGCAAGGATTGAGCAGAGTGGGCCTAAGAGAGAAGCCCTGTGAGCTAAAACCCCTGGAAGTGCTGTGGGAGTGGAGTCACTCAAGCCCTTTGGAGCTCAAAACCAGATTGCTTCAGATACTGAGTGTGGAACTCTAGGACTTAGTGTTTGCCTTGCTAGATTTTGAACTTCCTTTGGTCCCATTCCTTTGCATCCCCCTGTTTGTACCCTTTGGAATGGTAACGTTTATCTTGTTCCATTGTATGTTGGAAGCATTTAACTTTGTTCTCATTTGTACAGAGGCTGGCAGCTAACAGTTTGCCTAAGATCTCGGAGCAGAATTGGGACCTGGACTTTTCAGCAATGCTGAAACCGTTAGGACTTTGGCAACTCTTGGAGATGGACTAAATGTCTTTTGTATTAAGGAATGTGCATGAGTCTTTGAGGGGCCAGGTGTGGAATGTTATGGTTTGTCTTGGTGTCCCTCCAAGCCTCATGCAGTCATGGAGGCAGCTGAGTCTAGCATCTGTGATTGGTTCATTGTCTAACACTGGGATTGGTGGTATAAGTGCTGCAACTGCCCAGGGGCAGAGCCCACATACAATATAGGGGAAAGAAGGAAGCACGCTTTTCCCCTTTTTTGCCCTGTTCGCTCTTGTTGCTTGCAGCTGCCATGAATGGCTGCCCTTTAGCCACACCACCCTGCCTTGGAGCCAACTGAGTATGGACTGAAATCTCCAAAACATTGTAAGGTAAATAAACCTTTCCCTAATTTTAGGCATCAAGTATTTTGTCTCAACAATGAGAAAAACATAACCAAGACATGACTACATATGTGTATAGGAGTGGTTTCCTTATAATTAACAGAAATATCCAATAGCTGCCCAAACAGTCACATGATCAAATTAGTAACCAGAGATAGAAGCACATAAAAATAGCATTCGAGTTAGGAGGAATATTAGTCGAGTGGATAAATATGGTCTTCTTCTGATACTTACTTCCACATGTTCAGAATCAGTATTAGGTCTGAAGAGCCCATCCAAATGTACATGAAAGTTATGAGAATTTCCTCCAACACCCAAGATATTTGACAAGAGGCTAAAACATCAAAATTCAACCAGTGACTCCTTTGAGGAACTCACCAAATAACTAGGAACATGGAAAATATTTATCTCAATCTCCTTAGCTCCTCATGTTATGGTTTGTATCTAGATGTCTCCTCAAAGCCTCATGCAGTCATGAGGGTGGGCTTCTAGAGTCTGTGACTGATTCACAGTCCAAAGCTGGGATTATGAGTGTGAGTGCTACACCCACCCTAGGGTGGGTAGCTTGCATACAATATAAGGGACAGAAAGAGTCTTCTCCCATGCTCCTCCCTTTTGCTCTTGTTCCTTTTGCTCTTTTCCATCACCATGAACTGTGGTGCCACCCTGCTTTGGATCCAGCAGATTATAAACTGAAACCTCCACAAACTGTGAGCTAAATAAACCTTTCCTTCCTTAATTTTGGGTATCGGGTATTTTGTCTCAGCAGTGAGAAAAAAGTAACCAAGATACTACATTAATGAATGAACAGAGTACACAAACACATGTCCCCAAGTTTACAGTCCCTAAAATTGCCAGAGAAAGAAGATCTTTGGTTTTCAATTGTTTAGGATCCCAGGGCCCTTGAATGAAGTGGTGAACACACTGTAACCTATTCCCAGGAGTGAAACTATTTCTACAGACTTACACTAAACTGTACACAGCCACTGGCCTTAGATAAGGTCATCATATATTTTCACCCAATAACTGAGATTCTCAATTCAGAAAAACTGCTCCCATGTGAATTCTGATTAATCAAGATACTCCAACATAGAAAATTAAATTCTTCTGACACTGAAGGAAATGTTACAAGAAGAGAGCCAACTGTAAGACTGTAAATTTATTTTTAAAATGTAACTTGTATATCAAAATGAACTGTCCTCATCCAAGTAGACACATTAGAAAAACTACACATTATTTCACGGAACCTTGAACAAATCATTTTAAATTCCTGAAATAGCCTTTTAATTGTCTAGTAACTATCTGGCTTTTTGCAATGATACATCTATACTAGGTAAAAGGAAAAATAAACAAAATATATCTAATCACTGACAAACCAACATTCTTTATTTTCTTGTATTTCCAACCGAGCAAATATAATGAAGATGTGTAAAAACTGCAGTGTTCCTAATTAGACTGTAATCTTTCTACCACCTAATCAGACATACCTTTAGCTTCTTAAAACATTTTCTGTATACTAAATGCCAGCACCCTGTCATGTTCCCTGACTGCTCTCCTTCTCTTAACAGTGCCTGCTTTGAATGAGCAAAAAAAAAAAAAAAAAAAAAAGACTTTCCTAGAATAGTGCTCTGAAAATTAATCAGTAAAGATGAGGAGAAATAATTCCTAGCTGCCACATAAATAGTAACTATCCACCCAAGGGAGTACATTACTTAACTAGAATATGCAAACCTCACATGTCCTAGGCAAGGATGAATAAATACCAGGACCTCACATCACTATTTGAAAACAGTCAGATAAGAATGGATCCATTGAGGCTTCTGATTAAAAACAAGAAACTGACCCATGGTACTCTAGGCAGAAACATGTTTGTTTCTTGGCAAGGTTGGGAGAGCAGGATACCCAGACAAAAATCTGCCACCACTAGACGCACAACACAGTCAAGGTGGCGCCAAGGTGATACCTACTAGAGCCACTGCCACAGTTACTGCCTCCCCACAGTGGACAGTCACCTCTGGACCTAAACACCGTCACTGGGACACTGGCCCATCAACCGACCCAAGAGTTGTCTCCAAGAGTCTTTGCAAAACTAGTGACCAGAGAAAATGCCTTAGCTGACCTGACTGGCAGTGCTCAGACGTGATCACAGAGGTGGCAAGGGGATGTTGTAGCCCTGGCTTCAGAACCAAATGCTAAGCCCCATATCCTGTCTGCCACAGATGTCCATAAAAAGGTAGGGAACCTGGCACAAAAAGAATTAACACTTTCTGCCTCTGAAGGATTTGAAAGATAGGATTTGTAAGATCCCTTCCAGTTTTTAAAATACTACAGAGTTCAGATGAAGACTTAATGCTTATCATTCTAAACAGAAAAGAAAGGTATGCATCTCAACTGATTTAAATAATAAGCAATAAACAACCTATTTCCTCAATCTATGTTTCTACGGAATGATCTGATGAAAGTGACTCATTAAAACAAACTAAATAGAGTATTCCTCTGTCAATTAAACTGCTATTCTATGTGCTTTATAATTTCTTTTACTTTTCTAATTTTGGCTTTGGGAAACAAAGTGAAGTTTATTTTCTCCAGTGATAATAAATACAATACTGTTAGAAGAAGTGCGAGAAGAGACTTGTGCAGAACAGGCATCTAACACTACTCTAGAGAACATAAGGGTGATCGAAGGGTAGCAATTTCAGAATCAGATTTTAACTCACTGCATCAGTTCCTTCACACACTCCAACAACAGAAAAAGTTCCACAACAAAACAAGGAGGTCTCCACCACTGGAGACACAGCGGCAGAGTAAGCAGCCACAGGTAGGAACACAATCCAATGGAGTAAATGTGTCCCCCCAAATTCTTGTGATAAAATCCTAGTTCCAATATGATGCTATCAAGAGATGGGGCCTTCGGAAGGTAATTAGTCATAAGGGTGAGGTCCTTGTGAATAAAACCAGTGCCTTCTAAGAACAGACCAAAGAAATAGGTAGCTCTTTATCCACAGGTAAAAACACAGGTAAACCTGGGAGAGGCTCACCACCAAGAACTGAGCCACACGGGCATCCTGGTCTCAGACTTCCAGCCTCTAGGACTAAGAAATAAATATCTGTGTCTGTTTCTTAAGCCCCTGGTTGGTGGTAATTTGTTACAGTATCCCAAACTGACTAAAACATGCAGCATGGGCAGCACCAGCACTGACTAAGTGTGTGGCTTGGTTGGTCCAGACTTCTCAGGTCTTGTCCAACCAGAGTGCTGGAAAAATAAAATGCTCTCTGTAGACTGTGAATAAAAACCTGAAATTAGCAAGACAGAAGTTTGAATCTGGACTAAAATAACAGATCAAATATAGGAGGGATAGACCTGAGTCTTGGGACTTAGTCTACTACCTAACTCAATCTGAGATTTTACTGAAAGAATAGTGTCCAGCACCCAAGCCAATCAGACCACCCAGGAGTCCTGAGTTTTCATTTTCAGGTTTCTTTTTTTTTTCTTTTTGAGGATGCTGACACCCTTAAAAGTGTCTACAGACACTGATCAACAGGATGCAGAAGCATCTGAAACTCCTCTCAAGAAGAGAACAATGGGGAGATGGCAAAGATGAAGTGAGAAAAGACAGGGAATCTGTATTAGTCTGCTCAATCATAAATAAATGAGACACTGTGTCTGAAAATCGTGATGTGTTCTTTATTGCTCTCCAAGGCAGAATTAGAAACAGCAGGGGTACTAGAACTGGACTATTCGATGAAGTCTGAGCATCTTTCAACAACCATAGGATACAAGTCACTGGGTGTTTTCTATGAACCAAACTCAATGTTAACACATTATCTCACTGCATCTTTATATCTACTCTGAGGTAGATACTCCTGTAATCATTTACCATTGTTGTTTACAAGCTGAGATTGGCTCTTGCCCAAAGTCACTTAGCAGTAAGTGGTAAGGTAGTCAAACTCTGAAGGTGCCGAACTCAGCTTTTAATAACAATTATATTGGACAATGAGCAACAGAATTGAGGAAATAGTTCCACTTACCAATAGAAAAGCAAGCAGAACAATTTCAATATTTTTCAGAAAAACAATACTAACAACCTCATTACCGCCATAACTGATTTTTTTACCTGTACATCAGTTGTTTCCCAATACTGTTACAGTTAATCTACATGGCAAGTCAAAAAGATATTACAGACAAGGACACAAGCTTGGAAAGTCTTCCTCAAACTAAGAGGTGCTGAAAATATCTGAGTTTCAGGATTTAAACCCGGTTCTGAATGATTTCAAATACAGATCTTTTATGTCAACTATAAACCACTCCGCCCAGGCTGTCACTTGGCTCAGGTTCCAGAACTGAAGGACTTCACAATGGTCTGGAGCTGAACAAGCATCCCAGGGAGGGCCAAATATAATCCAAACCCTGCGTCCCAGAGGGGAAGCGAGGTTTTAAGGTTTAGATCTCAAATGCCTCTGAAAGCTTCCTGTGTTTGAAAGCTGACTGCATCGTGGAGGTCCTATACTCCACTGACAAGCTCAGCAGCTGAATGTGCTGTGAGAAGGTGGCATCTGACTGGATGTGGTCCCTGGGGACGCGACCTTGGCAGGTATATTCTTGACTCCAGCTCCTTCCTTTTCTGTTTCCTGGCTGTCATGAGGTGACCACCTTTTCCTGCACTATACCCCTCTGCCATGCTGCTTCTGCCATGGAGCCGGCTTACCATGGACCAAAACTATGAGCCAAAATTAACCTCTGGTCCTTTAAGTTAGGAGGGTTAGGTATTGTGTCTAGTGACCGGAGAGTGATTATGTAAGATAAGATGCAACATGAACAAATCCTATAAAACAAAATCAGGCTTTCCACCACCAAGTCCTATGAACATCTGACAAAAACTTACCGCTTCTGCTGTGTACTGGTCCCGGGAAACCTGTAGAGCTATGAGCAAAAAGCAAATCCCGCTCAACCTAGACCCTAGGTCAAACGCAGTAGGAAGGATGAGAACAAACTCCCATTATACAAAGTGTCAATACAAAAAAGAAAAAAGGCACGGGGAGAAGGGACAGAGGAGGAGGGACAGCAAACATAATGGGTACTACTTTAGAACCAGTGGTCAGGGAGGGTACTTTTCACTGGAGAAAAGAAGGGGAAGCACAGTGCTAACTCGAACAACAGGTCAAGGGAAAGAAGTCTTTTTTCTTGACCACAAGGAAAGCAGTTTCCATGTGTTGCCATGGCATTGCGGAAATAGAGAAAGCACCATCCCAGCAGCAGAATAAGAAGTGAAAGGCTGCAGTGAGGAGAGGACAAAAGACAGCAGAGGTTTCACTGGCTGCGACTGCCAAGGCCCACAGGGGGCAGGCAGCAAGCCAAGCCAAAGTGGCAAGTGCTGGAAGTATGGAGAAGAGGAAGAGGTCAGAGCTGCCATGGAAAAGGTCTTTGCCTAATCCCTGCCCATATTCCAGGTCCCCGATACATCAAGGTACTTAACAAGAGTACCATAGCTTGTGTTTAGATGTCCCCCAAGGCCTTATGCGATCATAGCTGGGGTTTTTCAGGGGTGGCTGGATCTACAGTGTGTGACTGATTCATGGTGCAACGCTAGGGTTAAAGGTGCTGAGATTAAGGATGGGTGATTACTGTATCGATCCAGTGATCGGTTTGGCACCATCCTAATCCCAGGAGCCCGCACACAATATGAAGGACACAAAGAGGCTTGTCTTGTCCCCTTGCTTGCTTTGCTACCTCCTACTTGCCATGAACTGTTTCTCTTCTGTAACATTCCTCTGCCATGTGCTACCCTGCCTTAGGGCCAGCCAATTACGGACTGAAAACTCTACAAACTGTGAGTCAAATAAACCTTTCCTCCCTTAACTTTGGGTGTCAAGCATTTTGTCTCAGCAATGAGAAAAGTAACTAAGACATGTAGTAAGTTGAAAAATAAAAATCAAATTAATTACTTAAAAGAACACCAAGTTTCTGGAGGATTCTGTGTCACATTATACTATTTCTAGGCAGTTTCTGAAACATTCCTCTTTGCCAAAAACAACAAAAATTAACTTCCATTTCAACCAGCTAACTTACCATGCAATAAGAAAATGTGTTCTTAAATAAAGTACGGTCCAGGAGTAAAAGGCTTTGCAGTGGGACTACAAGGAAGGTGTATTATATAGTCAGGCAGGTATATATCCTATTTATTACACGTGCAACTACAGAACCCTGGGTAAGTCAGGTGGTTTATCTAAACCTCTTGCTTATCTGTAAAACTGAAACACAAAAGTTAAAAGAGACAACCAACATAGACAGTGACTTCGAGCCACAAGCCTATAAACACTCCTTTCCATAAACACTTCCAGTATATTTTACTCTACTACCATCACTGATAAAAATGTAAGGCAGTTCATTCCACTATCAGATAACTAGAATGATTGATTTTTTTTT
>RJWT010012047.1:0-22748 GCA_004365215.1 Cuniculus paca
TCCTCTTAATGCTGCAACAAAGGCAGCCGCTTTCTCTTGGTCTCTTTGTTTTCTCTCTTTGGCTTCCTCCTCATCACGGTTATAAAATACTGAGGAGGCAATTTTTAACATAGTATCAAGAGAACTATCCAGAGAAAACGCCATCTTTTTTGGGGGGGGGCACTGGGGATTGAACTCACAACCTTGCGCTTGCCAGGCAGGCGCTTAGACTGCTGAGCTAGATCCCCAGCCCTGTTTTTGAGACAGGGTCTCACTATGCCATTGAGGCTGGCCTTGAGCTCACTTTGTAGCCCAGGCTGGTCTTGAACTCACAATGATCCACCTGTCTCAGCCTCCCGAGTGCTGGGATTACAGGTGTGAGCCACCATGCCCGGCCCGAAAAAGCCATCTTTTGTAACTTTTTTCTAACATCTGAAGCTGACTGGTAATAAATTTACCTTTAAGAATAATTTGTCCCTTTATTGAATCAAGATCTAGAGATGTGTGTTTTATCAATGCCTCCCATAAACGATCTAAGAAGGCATAAGGGTGTTCCTCTTTCCCTTGTTGAATAACTGATAACTTAAAATAATTGAATGGTTTAGTTCTCACTCTTTTTAGATCTTCAAGAACAAACGTTTGGAGGGCCAGGGGTCTAGCTCAGTGGCTTAAGTGCCTGCCTGGCAAGCACAAGGTCATAAGTTCAATCCCTGGTGCTCCAAAAAAAAAAAAAGAAAAGAAAAAAAAAAGTTTGGACGTGTTTCCTAATCCAATCACCCACCTGGTTGTTAGGCCAGTAGGAGCCTTGGGTAGGGACTGCCTGGGAACCAGTGGGAATCGGTAGTTCCCCTGGCTATTTTCTGACTTTCTAAAATTAACAATATGATATTCATCTCCAAATGCAATTGCAACTTGTAATGCTGCCTGTCTCTCATTAGAAGACAATGTCTGATTTAAGAGTAACTTACATCTTTCCAATCTAACTCATAAGTCTGAGTAGGTCTTCCAAGGACCTCAATGTGCTTGTCAGGATCATCTGGGAATTTTCCAAAGTCTAATTTGATCTGTTTAAGTCCCTGAGAGAAAAAGGCACATGAATTCTGAAAGTCCCAGATTGTCCATGTACTTCCTGTAAAGAATATTGTCCTTTAGGAGCTTGCATAAACTCCACTAGGGATGGGTATATCCCTGTAGAGGCCTGGATTACAGTTGGTCTAGAAGCCTCATCCTTAAGACTGGAAGGGCAAGTAGGGGAAACCCTAGGTTCAGTAATGGTGGGTGTAATTTTGGTTAAGGCTGTCTTGTTCTCAGGTTCCAAAGGTTTGGGAGGAGCAATTTCATGTTTCAGGGTAGTAAATGCCTTAAGGGCCTGTGGTGCTGAGTCTTCCTGTGGCTCACACTTAACATTTAGAATATGAAATGCAAAGAAAACCTGAGCATAAGAAATGCAAAGAAAGTCTGAGCATAAGACAATTCTGACCATTTTCCCTCCTTTTTACAGTATGCCTCCAGTTGTAAAATAGCATCATAATTAATACTTCCCTCTGCATTCCATTTTGGCTCTAGGGGGTAAGTAGGCCATGCACGTGTGCAGAGAAATATCAATTGGCTCTTTTTCAACATGGAAGGGTCGAATATCTTCCAGTGCTTAAGAATGCATTCCAGAGGAGTAAGGGGCTTTGGCATTGAGTTACCCATGTCTGTAAGGTAAAAAGCAACATGTAAAGCAATGAAACGCTTTTTGTATCAGGACTTGAACTCAGGAACCTTCGCTGAGCTGTCCTTTAACCCTGTAGTGCAAGAATTGAGCTATAAAACTATGGGAAAATAGGAGATAAAAGGTGTCCCTTGTTATTCCTATCTGATAATACCTGCAAGGTGTACCTTGGGTTGACCCAGCTCCAGGGCACATGGTTGCCACCGGATAGTTGAAGATAAATTCATCCAGCCTATCCACCCTCAAACTGGTGCGCAATTTTATCTTCCCTGATAGCTCGTGAACTTTGTTTCCATATGAGGTTTATTTTAAAAAGGATGCATAATGAACTACTACTTTTGTTTATTGGAAGAGGGCATACATAAAAAGGTGAGTTGGAAGTAATTAGAGTGCTCCTCAGGTTGTAAAGGAGCTCACTTCTAGTGATAGATTGAACAATTGACTGGAGGAGTTTTGCCCCGTGCACTAGGGCAAAGAAGTCTCCAGACACTTGTGTCCTCCATCTAATTACCTGGGTAACCTTTCCTAACAACAGGACAAGGCTATACTTTATGTAAATTTCTATATTTCTGATGCTCACAGGTTAAACTTATAAATTATCATCTAGCAATCACATTTTGTAAATTAGTAAAGGTACTACACAGAAAAGAAAAAGTTGACTGTTCTTAATTAACATGTATAAGGCAAAAATGTAAATCATTCCCCTACTAGCTGCTGTAAGTAGCTGTTGCAAGCTGCCTGGGCTTAATCTCTGAAGGGAGTGGTAGTCTAATCTAAAAATCCACTGACAAGTTTAAGGAGTGTTCCTAGTCTACTAGCAGAGAATTAAGTATGATAGATAAGTGGAGATTTTCTGTGGTCATGAGCCAATGTCTACTGAAGAACCTTTTGAGGGACCAGAGAGTCACCCTGACCAGGGCCCTCAGCAGTTCTCAGCTTCTATTGACGCAGATAACCAAAGGTCTGGTCTCCAGAAAGGAATCCAACTGAGTGTCTGGTCAACATTCCATTGATTCCATTGGCCACTGGCTTCAATGGGGATTCACCAAACAGATGCTGGGGAAACCTGTCCTCTGTTTTGAAGGGTGGCAGCTGCTCTAAGAGCGATTATTAGCTGGCAGAGTGACCACCATTTGTCACAGTTCTATAAGGGATAGTTAAAAGCCTGAGCAAGATCATTATCTAGTGTTCTATAAATTTATAATAAAAGTTTCAAAGTCCACAACTTGGAAGATCGGAGAACTTCCTTACTCTAAATGTGTTTAAGTCCCGTAAGTGTGCTGCTTTTGGAAATAGCTCCTTCTGGAGGTTCTTTCCACTGTATTTTAGGTCAATCTCCACAAGAGACTGTGCCCAGGACACTAAGCCGGGACATGGCTTTTATGTGTGTTCTCCTGGACGGGCAGAATTCCAATGTCTCATCTGACCCAGAGACGGGGTATGTGTCCTTTATCTAAGATGACTTCCTTGTCTTTGGCGTTAGCAAACGCTCATTTTCTATGGGCTTGACTTAGGAGGAAAAGGTAGGAACAGTCTAGAGTCCTTTCTGACTTTACATGCCTCTATAAGGAAAGTACAAAGTGAAGGAGATGATTAGGAGTAAAGCCAAAGAATGGAAACTGAAGCAGAACAGGCTTGACATTTCCTCTAGAGTGTAGAGGAGGATCAGAACCAGTCTGTCTCAGTGAAACCTCACCTTCAAGTCTTAGAGACTGGCCACCAGCCTAATGCCATTTAAATGGTGGAAGGAGTCCCAGTTTTATTGTAGGCATGTATTTTTCCTCTTTTTGATTTTACATGCCGCTATAAGGAAAGTAAAAAGTGAGGGAAATGATTAGAAGTAGAGTCAAAGAATGGAAACTGAAGCAGAACAGGCTTGACATTTCCTCTAGAGTGTAGAGGAGGATCAGAACCAGTCTGTCTCAGTGAAACCTCGCCTCCAAGTCTTAGAGAACGGCCACCAGCCTAATGCCATTTAAATGGTGGAAGGAGTCTTGGTTTTATTGTAGGCATGCATTTTTCTAAGTCTGGGCTAGATTTAATTTAAGAACTATTCTACTAGGGGTTCTCTCTTGCGCTACTATCTAAATATCATCAAGCAAAGAGTACCAGTAAATTTAGTCACTAATTTAAATGCAACATGTACAAGAACAAAATAATAAAAATGTCCCATAAAAGAAATATCATAAAAGACAAGGCAATTAAAAACAATGGGCAAAAATAGATCACAATCAATTATCACAAGTAATTATAAGCAACTGGCAGAGACAAAGCAAAATTTGAAGAATAAAAAATATTTGTTACTTAAACGAGTCCCAGTCCAGAGTCTATGAAACAAAAAGCCAACTCTTACCTCTGTTCAACGATCTCAGTGGAAGACCTCCAAATGATATAGGGGTATGAAACTCCCAACCTACTAGATATTTGGCGAGTTTGTGTTCTCTAAAATCGAAGAATGAATTTTAGGAACAATGGAGGTTACGACCAGGATATATTTATTGAGAGAGAAAAAGTGTCTGTCTGAGAGAGAGACAGAAGGGGTCCCGAGTGGGTTGCCCGATTTTACTCTATTCTATATTGTTTGATTGTAATATGTCTGAAGGTGTAGGCAACTATTCTGAAGATAACAAGCATTATGGTAGCCACTGCTGTTTTACTAGTATCTTGAAGTTCTGTATTGCTTACATTGTTCTGCTTTTTTTTTTTTTTTACTGGTTTTATTTTGTTTGATTTTACTTATCCCTGATGGCATGGGCAGTTATATTGCAGATAACAAGAGGCATTATGGTAGCCATTACTGAGTGCTTCTTACCTTGTTTAGAAGTCATGTACTATGTTCATTGTTTTGTTGTGATTGACTCTACTCTGTTTTATTTTGTTTAGTTGTATTCTTTTCAAAATAAGAAAAAGAAAGAAAGAAAAAAGAAATCGATGGCCATATGTCATTACTGTTCATGTTTCTCCTCTGATTGTTAATTTGAATACCTTTTGCCATCATTCAAATAAGTTCTGTGAGTCTCGAGATTGTAGGCCAAGGCCTGAAACTGAAGCTGTCCTCCCTTAACTGCTCCCACCATTTGTAGCTCAGCTGCAGACTTCCCTGCAGAGATTCACTTAGCTTTTTCTCAGGGAGAGTTACGTCTGTAGCCCCCAATCTTGCTCACATTCTTTCAGGATGTTTTCATTGCGGATATATGATCATATTTTCATAGCATTCTTATTTTGTACCTTATTTCTCTAAAATAAATAGCTCTTTTCTGGGATCTACCAGCTTTGTTTCAGTTTTCTCATATAACAAAAACTCTGAAGTTTGTTTATTCTTGAGCCATATCTTTATTTTTATCTTCTCTTGTCCTGTACAATTACTAATGTGACAAATTCCATAGTGAAGACTAACTTGAGGATCCATGGATTAATGGCACTTGAGATGGAAGAAAATGACCGTATTCAACAGTACACTGTTAGCGTAGGAACAAGCTACTATTTATGGCTGCCATGCTGAACAGGCTCACAGAATGTGTCTCTGGTTGGAGCGAGATGCTAACACATAAGTAAATACAGAATTATTGTAATAATTGAAAGCCAACGTTAAAATTTAATAAATAAAAGCTTTGTCATAATTTTTATCGATTGCTAAGAATTCCGGTTAATAAGTGTGGATTATCCTTTAATAGATGGAATAGGTTTTATATTAACAAAGTATGACACCCATTTTTGGATATGAGGTGCTAATTTTTCAAGAATAGAATAAAATATTCCCTTTCATAGTTATCTTCCTAAAGTGTTCTAAGTTAAAGTAATAGTTATCTTGTTATATGTTATTAATATATTACTTAACGAGATCAACAGCAGACTTTGGTATAGGAATATATATTAGATGTGAGAATACTCATTCTGGGAAATAGGGTAAAAGAAGAATAAAGTGGTTCATGCTAAGAAACTAATGTAGGACAAAGGGTGAGTACTGCTCAAGCCTGGGCACCCATGAAGTACAGAAGATGTGGGTGCTGACCCACAAGCATATGCAGAGTGCTAGTCACTAAAACCATCTGGCTTAATGCATTTATATGAGCAAATTAGAGATGTAAATGTGGCCATGCAGGATTAATCACACACTGTGCTGCTCTTTGCTAGTCTTAGTGCCAAATCACATTTCACATTCTCCTTACTTCATATGATTTCTTTTAGATTTATTACTTTTGTTTGCTATACCATTGCTTATATACTATTAACACTTGCCGTGAAATTTTCCCATGTCTGTACCTTCCAAATAGCAGGAGGATCTCAGGGAAAAGAAAAACGCTAGAGTATCAAATCAGCATATTTTATTTCCTTTCATTGCTCAAATTCTACCTAAAATCTTTAGTAAATTTACTGCTGCCTCTATGTTGAGAGTCTCTTGGCATTCTCAATATAACCTGATATTTTCTGGAATTTTTCTACTTGGTACACTTCATGCTGAGAATTAGGATACTTTTTGTGAGCAAATGTAAATTGACTTGCCTGAGGTTATCAGTTACGTCCTGTTGTTCAAAAACAATGAAATATCATCATCACCGTGGCAGAAGATGCTTAGCTCTTCCTGAATATTTGCTTCCCATTTACCTTCTCAATAAGCTGAACATTTATCGGCTGGAAGTTAAACCACCAGAATGAGGGCTACATTTCCCAAACTCTTAGCTAGAGTATAGTCATAAAACTAAATTCTGGCCAATGGGTTGTAAGTAGAAGTGTCCAGTAAAATTTTTAGAACATATTATAAGGAGAGATGTGCTTTTCTTCCTTTCTTTTTTCTACTGCCTGGAATGTGGATAATGGGACTGTTGCCTAAGCTCAGATGGTAGTTGAAAACTGTATGTTGATGATGGGGTAGGGGCTGGATAGGTCAATGAATCTCGTGATAGGTGAGATGTCAGCCTGGACCCTAGATGTCTGGACTTTGTTTGTATCAGAGAAAGTTAAACTTCCCTCTTAGGCCACTATTATTTTTTGTTTTCTAGTACCTGTGGCTAAATCTAACCTTGGCCAGTATAATTGGATAAACCTGTTTTTATGCTTAATTGACTGTTTCTGAAAAAAATTATATATATTATATTTATTTATTTTAGCTTCTAGTTCTTTTTCCTTGTCTAGCTCTAACATAGTGTATTCTTGCAGTTTTCCTTCATGCAGAGTTTACCTTGATTGTGTTTCAAGAAGACAAGGGAAGGAAATAGTTTCCTTTCAAATGAGAGAAAACAGTTTGCAAACGTCAGTCCCCAGAAAATGTAAATCTATGTTTTACAGTTCTGCTGTTTATATATAATCATTGGACACAGAAGTACAAAAATGCAGTCCGAAAGCAAAGTTTTGGGAGAGTCTATAAAATGGAAAGAATTTGGTTGTGAAGTCTATAAAAGACTACAATATCAGGTCATTTTGTACCTACAGAAATGCTTCAAGTGCTATGGTTTTCTTCTTTTCTGGAAGAGGACAAGAATCAGTGAGGAGTGCTATAGTTCAGACAAATGGTTGTAAAAATTGTGGGAAGGTCAACACTAGGTAGATATCTCTTCCAGTATTGAAAAGGAAGTGTTGTGGCGTGTGTGTGTGTGGGGGTATTACTTTGAGATGTAGAAAATGTGGAGGTAGGGCCAATGATTTAGCTCAGTGGTTCAAATGCTTGGCTGGTAAGTACGAGGTTGTGAGTTTGATCCCTGGTACAAAAAAAAAAAAAAAAGATAAAGTATAAGTCCTATACTGGAAGGGAAAGTGAATATCTCATTTTAAATTCTTTTCTAATTATTTTCATTACCCAACTTATGAGTATACAAATATGATATGGCTTTATTTCCCTGCAGACTTTCCTTCAGCCAGATCTTTCTTACTAGAAAGATTCCAGATTCCATAACTTTCTGTGTACTTTTAGGAATTAAAGTGTTTGTTTCAAGCTGAGTGTGGTGGTGTGCTTCTGTAATTCTTGCTACTTGGAAAGCTGAGGCAGGAGGATTGCATGTTTGAAGCCTGCCTGGGGAACTTAGTGAGACCCTGTCTCAAAAAGATCAAAGATTGCAATATGTGAGAAGATACGAACAGGTTTTTTTAAGAAAACGAAGGACATTAAGGTCGCCATTATTGATTTCTTATTGTATGATTTGAAGGCCTGTAATGCTTTCACTCTTTTGTTTTAGCTGGTTTTATATTATTTTGTTTGTTTGAGTTTATTGTGTGTGAATGTATGAACAACCATTTCGAAGAAAACAAGAGACACTAGGGTAGCCATTGTTAATCTCCTATTGCTGTGTTTTGAAGACCTGTATTGCTTGCAGTGTTCTGTTCTGAAATTCTTTGTTGTGTTTAACTCTGTTCTGTTTTGTTTTGTTTTATTCTCTTTAAAATAAAAAAAAAATAAAAAGAAGATCAAAGAAACAAGAAAGTTATTTCTTTTTTCTCCAGAGCCAGTAGCTAGGAAACTTTTTTTATTTTTAAATTATTATCCCTCTCCTCTTCTGGATCTCTGTTTTTTTTCAGTGTGCTCCTAACAGGTTAAGGGCAAAAATGGAAAGGGTAAATATTTTTTATTTTACTGGTACTGTTCCAATTTACTCAGTGTACATTGTTGCAGTTTTTCTGGGTTCAACCCTTGGCAGATATCCAAATGCTGGTGGTTTTATGACAACATATGTAGTACTTTTTGGAGGGCCCTCTAAAATGATCCTCCCTTTTGCAGTTTTGTGGTGTGAGAAAGTAAGTTCCAGTTCTGTCTGTTCTAACTGCTTTCAGGATCCACCTCTAGTGATGTACCACAGTACTTTCCTAGAAGCCTACTGCAATCCCTGGCCTCCAGGTACCCCTCTTGGGTGGGTACTAGGAGGATGTTCCAATCCACTTTCTATGGTGTCTAAATTTTAGAAATTCATCATCTTTGCCATGTCAGTAATAGACATTTAAGCTATTCCCCTGTAGTCCAATCTTCTGCATTTCCCTCAAATTATCAGGTCAGATCAACTGTCCATTGCCTAACCCAGAAGTTTTCAAACCCTGGTCTCTAGACCAGTGGCATTAATATCACTCAGAAGGTTATAATATGTAAGTATAAAATTTAAAACAGCCTGTGCTCCAATGATCCCTTTAAGTGATCCTGTTTCATGATAAAATTGGAGAACTGGTGGTCCAATCACCTAAATGGGAAAACAGATACTAGACTTCTCTTAACATAGGTAGTCTCATTCTTAATGATTGATTTTTTTTTATAAGCCCACAGTGCTACTTTAACTCAGGATACGGTAAGCCACAGAGCTTCCCAAGTCATTGTCTTGGATTTTCATATGTTGTGTTATATTTTTGTGTAAATTGGAAAGGTAGGGATGGGGAAAGCAATAGAGTTGTTTGGGTATTAGCTTATGTTAAGTCATGCCTGCCTAACAATCCCCAAATCTCAGTGAATTTCAAGGAAATAACTTTAGTTTTCACTCACATTAATTTGTCCACATTAATTTAAGATCAGTTGCAGGCCTGCTCTGCAATTTCCTTCTTATAGAACCCAGATTTGGCTTACCCCTGTCTAAGACATACCAGCCCCATGGCAGAAGGAAAAAGATACAGTAGAACAAAAACCTGACATCATTGGAGCAGGATGTAGACTCATCTCAAAGAGAGGGATTCTGGTGGGATGGGCCAGGTAGAGAATAGCAGTGAATATTTTGAACAAATAGTATGATCTATCGGTCACTTAATAAATAGATGGTAGCTATTAATATTACCACCTATTTATTAAGTGACCGATAGATCATATTAAAAAGCTCATAGTACTACTTTGACTCAGGATAAGTTATATGGTTTGTTAGTAAAGCCAAGCTATATACATTGTAATTACAACATGAGTTCAGGGAATATTCTGGAGACAAGCTTTATGGTAAATGATAGCTGTAGTGCGTGGGTGGGTGTGTTTGTGGGGGGAGTATGTACAGGATTTGAAAATGGAAGGCATTATGGAACAAAGCTAATTAAGCCATGACCTACATGGGGGTAAGCATAATCAGTGGGAAAGACAGAAAAGAGACCACTATTTATGGACTGGGGTGGCCTACTTCTGAAATCAAGAATAGAGTTGATGAGAACAGATAGACTCAGATTATGGAGGACCTCAAAAATCAAAGGAAAATCCTGGATTTTATATTGTAGGCAGTTTTGTTTTTGAGACAGGGGCTTGCTATGTAGTTCAGACTGGCTTGGAACTCACTATGTAGCCTATGCTGGCTTCAGACTCACAGTGATCCTCCTGCCTCAGGCTCCCAAATCCTGGGATTATAGGGGTGTACCACCACACCCAGCCAGTAAGCTGTTTTTAAGATTCAAGAAGACCATATGGTTCAGTGGGAAAAGAATTAGATTGCAAAGCATAATGGCATTTCTGCCACTTATTTGCCACTTATCTTTGGGTAAGCCAGTGGTTATTCATTCATTCATTCCATTCATTTTTAATATTACTGTGTATTAGGCATCTCTATAGGTACTGAGGATATAAAGATGAGATGACTGAAATACTATTGTTAATGAAGTTTTAGACAGTTGAAAGATAACTTTAGAAAATTAACTAATGACAATAAGAAAGGAAGCCACAAGCCAGATGCTTTTTTATTTATTTGTTTGAGGTACAGTACTGGAGATTGGATTTAGGATCTTGTGCATGTTAGGTAAACATTCTACTACTGAGCTATGCCCTCCAATCCATTTAAACATTCTTTATTTTGAGACAGAGTCTCACTAAATTACCTAGGCTGAGCTTGAACTTGAAATCTTCTTGCCTCAGCCTCTTAAGGAGCTAGAATTACAGGTATTTTTGTTTTGTTTGTTTTGGCTCATTTTGTGGTATGGGGGATTGAACACAGTGCATTCTAGGCAAGTACTCTACTACTGTGTTGTGTTTTGTTTCGTTTTGTTTTGTTTTGAGACAGGGTCTTGCTATGCAGTTCAAACTGGCCTTGAGCTCACTTTGTAGCCCAGGCTGGCCTCAAACTCGCAATGATCCTCCTGCCTCAGCCTTCCAAGTGCTGGGATTACAGGCGTGTGCCACCACAAACGGCTCTACTACTGTTTTGTAGCTCCAACACTTTTCATTTTTGTCTGAAAACTTCATTTAGAGATATGGCAAAAGCTTGAATAAATGGACATATTCTCTGCCCATGACTATTTTTGGAAGCAGTATGTTAATAAAAATTCCAATTTAAGTTTTTCTTTGGATTTGACATCATTCACTTGAAATGTATGTGGAAGAATTAATAGGTAAGGGTATAAACATTATTTAAAAATAAAACTAATGAAAAAGAATCAATTCTATAAAAGTATTACTTTACAAAAGCAATAATTAAAACAATATACCCCCCAAATGGAATGTTTTGATTTTAAAATTCATGTAAACAGAAATAACCATATAAGAATCTAGATATTTTATAGATAGATTGAATTTTGTATTTTCAAATATAGATGTTGTGACTGTTACTTGTACAGATACAGCTGAGCCTCAGAAAGTAGGCTGCCTAAAAGTTTTCTTTTTAGGTTGGGATGGATTTTGATATATAGCATAGTCACTGTGTTTTAAGATGAAACCTTTTATTTTTTTTTGCGGCACCAGGGATTGAACTCACGACCTTTCACTTGCCTGGCAGGTGCTTAGACCGCTGAGCTGGATCCCCAGCCCAAGATGAAGCCTTTTATATTTTACTTTTGAGGTGATGTTAAAATTGTTGAGGATTATGTAATGCAACCTTTCTATCTACATTGTGGGAGGGAGGCTTGAGAAAAGGGGTTGTGCACATTTTTTAAGTGTTGTGATTGTAGAATAGATAAGCTAGGTTACCAAATGCTAATCGTTAAGATAAAGATTAGTTTCATCACTATTTGGCCTTACAAGTTTTGTGTCGTTTCATTGGCTCAAATGCATCTAAGACAGCATATAGATCCATGCTAGTCTTAGTGTAGTGCTATGAAATATTAACATATTTTATCTTTCAAGTGAGCTATAGACTGTTAATTATAGAAAACTGACTTGTGGGACATACTATAATAAATTCATACTGTTAGCACATGTCTATGAATAAAAATATGCCATTCATCTGGGATTATTTATCTGTTTTCTCAACTTTTCATACTCTCGTTAGTTTGCTTGTTGCTTATTTTTGTTGTCTACTATAGAAGACAAGTGGTGCTCATGCCAGTGATATAAAGTATTATTAGAAGTTGAGTGCAGTGTTGCTCATCTATAGTCCCAGCTAGTTGGGAGGCATCTTTTGAGCTCAGGAGGTCAGGATGACCCTGGGCAACATAGCAGCATCTCACTTCTTAAAATAAACAAACAAACAAATAAATAAATGGTTTTCAGTTGAGAGATATACATCTTAACTTAATTTTTTTATTGGGGTACATGTGGCCACATTTCTTTTTTCACAATAGCTTTATTGAGATTGTATTCATATACCATAAAATTTAGGCTTTTAATTTTATAATTTTATAATTCAGTGGTTTTGTCTGTTTGCTTGTTTAGTCACAAAGTCATGCAACCATTCTCACTGAACATCTTCATTTCCCCTGAAAAAAAAACCCACATCCACTATCACTCCTTATTCTCTCCACTCCCCCGACACTGGTTGTAGACATCTACTTTCTGTCTACATAAACTTTCCTATTCTGGGCATTTCATATAAATGGAATTATGTAATATACGGCCACATTCTTTTTTAGCAACGTGATATGTGAATTCAAGCCTACAAGCACTAGCATTCTTACCCAGCCAAATTTGAGCAAAACTTTGGTTTTATTGCTAGAACAAATTCCACATTCCAGAAAGTCAGGTACAGATATGAAGAACTCATCAGCCAGATGGAGAGAACATTTGAAGTGACTGCTAGAACTATTAGTGTTGTGGGAAGAAGGACTACTTGAGGGATTGCAAAGAAGATAACCTTTTAAGGAGCTGGGCCAATAGTAGAGAGCTTGCCTAGCATGTGTGAGGATCTGGGCAACTGCCAACAAGAAAAAAAATACTGAAAATAATTAAAAATAATACTTGTCTATTTCAGTTAAAATTTTAATCCTATTTTGATGACTTTTTCATAGTTCAGTTTTTGCCATTTATAGTATATAGCTAATGTCAGCGGGCCTGGAAAGCTATCTTTGGCATTATGTTCATCCCCCTGAAGACTGCCAATAATTGTGTTAACTGATATTGGTGATAAAGAATATTTTTGTGGGGGTTGAATAGTCTGAATTACTTCCCAAGCCAGTCAGTTAGTAGTTGTGTTTTATGAGCATTCAGAACTTAAATGGAAATTCTTCATGATCTAAATTACTGTTCCTTAATTTGGTAATCAGTGTCTACTGTATGACCCATTCATATACTTTTGAAATAGGAAGAAAAAGCCCTCTCTTGTTTTTGTATGGGTGGCCAGATAGACAGCACTCTAAAAATTAGCATATGAATGTTTTGACTATCTCACTTAATACAGGCTGTCAATTTGGCAGCTCTGAGCCTGTTATTTCTATGTCTTCTCTTTTTCAATTTCATGTTTTGACAAATAAGATTGTACTTTTGACAAGTGATTTGTATTTCATCTAAGAATTTCAAAGTGTTTTTAATTTATTTATTAAATGATCTAAAGATCATTTTATCTACTCATCTTTGGGTAATATAAGATTTTCCCTAATACAAATGAGCATAGAAAGTGATAGTATTAGAGTTTTTGCGAAGGAAGCATTATTGGGCAATAATTATTTTTTAGAATAATAATTATTTTTCAGAAATTTTTATTTCTTTCAATTCAACCACTTCTGACCTAGGCCTGGATGTAGTACTGATTTATAGGTAATAGCCTCTTCTTTTTCATCACTTGACAGGATACGTCTTTCAGACTGACAGTATTTTAAGTATCTGATAGGTGGATAAATGCCATTCTGAAAATCTTATTGAGAAAGTCTGTGTATTTAATTTTATTATATAACAGATTATATTCATTCATTTATTCAATGATTATTTAATGTGTACTTGTTTGCTGGGACCTCCTCAAAGGATTGAACTTTCAGTGGTAAACAGACACCATTCCATAGGGCTTGCAATTTGTTGGAAGATGCATAGGTAAAATGAGTAATGTAATTTCAAATCAATCTCTCTCTCTTCCTTCCTTTCCCTACCTTCTCCTTCCTTCCTTCCTTTCTTCCTTTCTTCCTTTCTCTTTCTTTTCTTTCATCTTACTGTGTCACCAAGGCTGGCCCCAAACTCCTGAGCTCAGTCAATCCTTCCACCTCAGCCTCTACAGTACTACAACTATAGGGGTGTGCCAGTGTTCCACCATGCCCAGCTTTGTAATTTCAAATTGTGACACATGGTTTGAAGAAGACAAAGCAAAGTATTAGGATATATAGTGATTAGGGAAGGTGGTTAATTTTGGTCAGCAAAGGCCTCTTCGATGACTTTCTGTTGAAAAAAATAAATGAATGTGGAGGAAGAAACACTTATTCTGGAGGGAGAGGATTCCAGACAGACATAATTGCAATTAGCAAGGTCATGAAAGAAGGACAAGGAGGCAGGTCTGGCTGCAGCACAGTGAAGGGCAAGTGTAATAGGAAATGAGGGTGAAAAGCAGGGAATAGGTCATCTATGATTTTGTAGGCCATGTGAAAGGCACTGGATTTTATTCTTTGTGCCAAGGAAATCTATAAGTATCTCTTCAATAGGGGATATACATGATCTGATTTACATTATAGATAGATCATTTCTGGTTACCCTGGGAGACCAATCACAGGAGGCAGAGTGGAAGCTATGGTAGTAGTTCAGGTGATATTGATGGCATCTTTGGCTAAAGAGGGAAGGGTAGAGGTGAAGAGAAGTAATAGAATTTGGATTAGATTGGATAAGGAAGAGGTGAGGATTTGCTGATGAGTTGGATGTTGAGGGCCAGGAAAGGAGAAGAAGAATCAAAGGTGACTGTAAATTTTTTAGACTGAAGCTGCTGGCCAACTAGAGATGGCATTGTGTCATAGAACAAAACTGAAGAGGAACAAGATTCTTTGACTATATAAGTCAGAGATGCCTATTAGAGATCATCTTAGTTACTTTTTTCTTGTTGCTGAGACAAAATACCCAAGACCCAATGTTAAAGGGGGAAATGTTTATTTAGCTCACAGTTTGTAGAGGTTTCAGTCCATAATCAGTTGGCTCCAAGGGGGGGTGGCACATGGCAGAGGGCAGCAGTTTATGACAGTGGAAGACAGCAAAACCAACAAGAGAGAAAAGACGAGCCTCTTTCTGTCCCTGTATCTAGACTGCTGGGATTAGGGCAGTGCCTATCCAGTCAGTAGACAGATCCAGCAGTCACCCACTCTAAATCCCAGCATTACGCTATGAATCAGTCACACACTTTAGATTCAATCACCTCCAAAAAAACTCTGTGACTGCATGAGGCTTTGGGGGAACATTTAGACACAAATCACAACAGAGATCTTAGTGAAGATGTTGAGCAGAAAATTAATTTTTCCAAGTCTAGAGCTCAGTAGAGAGGTATCAGAGACATTAATACAGGAATCATCAATTAAGAATTGGTACTTAACACACTTGAGACTGGTTGAAATCTCCAAAGGAGGCATGATAGATACAAAAGAGGGCAGAAATGTGTACCTTGGAACTTTCATTATGGGTATGTTCATGTGACAAAACTTAGTGTCCCAAATAAGATCAAATGTCTCTGTGAGTTAGTCAGGGTTCTGAGTTGCAAGTAACAGAAAACAACTATGACTATTTTGGTTAAAGGAAGATTTTACTGAAAAGAGGTTGGGTGGCTCATGCAGTCATTAAGAAGCGTGGTGAAACAGGTTTAGAAAATATGCAGAAACCTAGGGAGCCCAGGTATTTGAATCTTATTCATAATGATGCCACATCAACTGTTGTCCTGACCTACTAGAGCTGGAACCACTACAAAGGTTAGAGCCAGGTCTACAGGTCCACTAGCTCAGATATTGTGGTGGCAACTGCCATAGTTAATTCTCTGTCACAATTCTTTTGTCACTTAATTTCACATTCAGTATTCTTCCAGAAAACTGAGACTAGGTGTTGCGTCTTCATCATGGCTGTTGGTATTATCTAGGAATCAAATAAGGGGTAAGTCTCCCAAAACAGAAAATGAAAATTCAAAAGCCAGTGATAAAAAGACTATGTTTTGGGGCCAAGGTTCTAGCTCAGTGGCCTAAGTGCCTGCCTGGCAAGCGTGAGGTCATGAGTTCAATCCGCAGTGCCGCAAAAAAACAAAACAAAACAAAACACCCAGCTTTTTTAAAATTTAAGTATCTTTTAAGTATATTTTTTTGTGGTACTGGAGACTGAACTTAAGGGCTCACTCGTGTTAGGCAAACACTCTAACACTGAGCTATTACCTGCCCCAGCCCTTTTAAAATTTTTATTTTGGGACAGGATCTCACTAGGTTGTCAAAACTGACCTCAAATTCATGATCATTCTGTCTCAGCCTCCTGAGTAGCTGGAGATTACAGGTGTGCCCCACCGTTCCTGAAAACTATAGTTATTCTTTTGTGCCACATATATTCATGTTATAGTTCTGTGAATGTCAGTTATCAAATTGATTGTCAGTAAACTCATAATTAAGAAACCCATTTTATTGTCAATAAGATCATAATTATAAATGTAAGCAATAAGTCATTTGAGGGCTTCCAAAAGGACCTACTTTCTTTTTCTTTTTTTTTTTCCTACTTTTTTGAGGAAGACAAAATAACTTGCCCTAGGATTAAAAAGTTTCTTGCCCTAGGATTAAAAAGTCTCTCTTGCACCATGGGCAGAGAAATATAGCCTTTTTGGGTTAAAAACACAAAGTAATAAAGTCCCTAATTTAAGTATCTTTTAAAAGTAAAATTCCACACATGACCCCTGTTACTATATACTCAAGGTATCTTTAGTGAGCTTAATCAACTCAAAGCTGCATATTCTGGCTCAAACACCTAACCATTGAAATCTACTCCGGTAGTAGTAGATTGCAGTACAGATGAAACATGCTGAAATTTATCCTTGACTGATAAATTATATAACAGCAAAATTATTCATGCTTTGTAGCTAAGGTTACTTAGTGGAGACAAGTAACAAGATTGTAGCCCAATATATTATAGTTCATTGGTCTGATTTACAAAGAATATTCTTCACACAGTCATAGCACTCTTATGATAGACTTGCCACTTTCTGAAGCAGCTCTGGAAGTCTTTGTTCGTAAGTGTCTTTAATTTACTGTCATGGCTAACTTGATGCCCTGAATTCTTTCGAAACATTTACTTTTCATGGTCATTTCGACTTTGGGAAATAACCAGAAGGTGCACAGTGCCAGATCTGATGAATAAGGTGGAGGAGGACAAACCATTGTATTTTTACAAGCCTGTCTTTTTATTGGATGGCACTCGGCAGCGGCATTCAAATTTTCAATCACATCTCATAAAGCCAGTCATGAAAGAACTTCCAGAGCTGTTTCAGAAAATGGCAAAAACAATGGGATAAGTGTTTTTAAAGTGAGGGGGAGTATTCTGAGAAGGATCAATAGCAATGAGTATTTTACTGTAATTCATCTATAAAACTTTAAATATTCAGTATATTTTGTTTTGTTTTGTTTGAGATGGGTCTTGCTATGCAATTCAGGCTAGCCTTGAACCCATTATGTAGCCCAGGCTGAGCTTGAACTTACAGCAATCCTCCTGCCTCAGCCTCCTGAGTGCTGAGTATGCACCACCATGCCTGGCTCACCATAGATTTTAACCATGCCTTGTATTTCTAGTCTGGCACCTGTGTTCTTTTTTTTTTCTTTCTTTCTTTTTTTTGGGTACCAGGGATTGAACTCATGACCTCATGTGCTTGCCAGGCAGGCGCTTATGCCGCTGAGCTAAATCCCTGGCCCCAGCACCTGTGTTCTTTACAAGCGTTGTTGGAAAGTAAATGCAGACGTTTAAATTGAATACTAGATTTTGTTGTCTTCCTTCAAAGAGTATTGAAATTTGTTCTGGCAGATGGTTGAATTATCCTCAGATTAACACTTACCCATTGGTTTGAGCAATTGTTGGTACATGCATGACTAGCCTATTGGGCAGCTGGTGTAGATAGAAGTGGTACAATCATGTCTGGGATGGTCATGCATGTACCACTGGTGGTTCAAGCCGCCTGGCAGCAAGAGATGTGAATTATAGCCCTGTTGTGAACGTGTTCAATTTACTCCTTTCAAGATTGTTTTTTAAGCTTTATAGGGTGAGTGGGAATATATTTTTAAACTTTATAGGGTGAAGTGGGCTAGTTCACCTCTTCTGCAAAGATACTACCTTTTCGAGATCTCTGCTGCATGTTCTGTATGTTCGGTGTTGTTCCTTCACATCTGAAACTTGATTTGTACTTGGAGGTCTTATAGCCCTAATGAACTGTGGCAGTCGTTCAGCTTATAGCATCCCTTTGTCTCCTTTTTGGTATTTCTTTCTACATTGGACAAATTAGTTGTCACCTAATACTGAAGATGACTCTGTGCTGATTTCTGAAGCTCCTTACTTTTCTAGTATCTTCCATCTCTTTACTCGGAATGTTCCAGTTATTTTGTCTTCCTCAAACTTTGATGTCTGCCTTCTGAACTCTGCAAGATGATGCTGTTCTTCTTGAGACCGCCTTCCTGCTCTGTGGTATGGAAATTTCCCCCAGAAAGAAAGCCAGGATGGTCATAGGACTCATCTCATTTGTTCTGCTTCTCTCTAAGCTCACAGTATTGTTCTATCATCTGAAACACTTGGAAAGCAATATCTTTCCTTTATTTTGTCTAATCTTTTAGCTATGTCAGTATTGTAATCCTAGCCTCAGTTGCTGTGTCATGGACAAAAGCAGAATTAGAAAAATGATTATATCACTGAAACATGTGAGCAATGGTTTGTGTTAAGATATAACCAATAAAATGGTATGATGAAGAGAATAGAAAATCAGTGTTACCACAGTAAAACAGCAATAATAATAACAATATTAAACATAGGATTTTTCTACGTACAGGATATATTACATATATGTGAATGTTTGCACAAAGCTTCACTTATAATTTAAGCTTTCCAACAACCATGACTAGGTAGGTCCTATTATTATTTCCACTTACAGTGTTACACATTGAGATACAGCAAAATGAAATAACACAAGGTCATGTGGCTAATAAATGGTGACTCTAGGGTTTGAGCCAGACAGTATTCAGTATTTGCCAAATAAAATTTACTGTCTTAAGGAAACTGGATAGGTTTCTCATCCTATCTGGGCAATGAGGTCAGTCATATAGCATTACTTAAGATTCTACTCAGTTCTATTCTCTTTCCCTCTCTCCTCTGTGCCCTTTCTCTCTCTCCCTCTCCCAAATTCCTTCTCCTTTTCTCTCTGCTCCACACTCCAATATTATGTGGGTAACACCTCCAGATTGCTTTATAGTTTCATGTTATATTTATCTTGATATTGCTATCTATCTATCTATCTCATCTGTCTATCCACCAACTACTCATCTTTAGGCTACACCTTCACCTAATTGCTCTATATTTCTGTGTCTTTCAATACCTCAGACTCGGCAAGTTTCAAAGTGAATTCAGTTATCTACTCTTTTTTTTCTTGCAGCACTGGGGATTGAACTCATGACCTTGCACTTGCCAGGCAAGCGCTTAGGCCACTGAGCTAGATCCCCGGCCCCAGTTATCTACTCTTCTTATGTGACCTATACATGAATTAATGGAGTGTCTTTTTTCTAAAAGATGGTAACGATGTTTGGATTTCCTTTAAATATTTTCCTCACTGTCTTTTTCATGAAACAGGTTCTTACCAACCTGCTTTATTTGTGAAACGTCTCTCAAGAAGGTCCTCTTTCTATTTCTGCTGCCCTTATTCAAGGATACCTCATCCCTTGATTCATCTTTGCAGAATTATCAGCATAAAACTCAGACAGATTTGCCAGTGCTGTGACTAAAACCCTGTGCTTATTCATCCTTCTCTTCTAAGTCAGGAGTTAAGAGCAAAGCTTTGTAGTCTGACTGACTTGAATTTCTTCCCACATTCTAGCCATGATATGTTGGCAATTTACTTATTCCTTTAGCCTTAGTTTCCTTTTTGATAAAATGGGAATAATAATAGCTCCTCCTCATAAGGGTGTTATTTCAATGAAATAAAAATATTTTAAAAATTTCAATGCTTGGCTATTACCATTGTTTCAGTAGAGTAGCACTCACAGCCTTCTGCATTTAACTCTGCTACAGCTTACATTGCATTATAGGCTTCAGGTCTGGGTAAGATGACTTGCTTATGTGACCACATAATCACACCTTCAGATTTGGGCTCTCCTTCTGTTCATTGATTCTAGAACACAGCTGCCTGCATGCTCACTCTGCTTGTTGGAAAAATACGGTGTCACTTCTCCTGTGAAACCTTTCTCAGTTACCACAGTCAGAATTAATTACTCTTTAGGGCTTCCTTAGTCTTAATGAGAGAATATGCCATTAGTTATTCCATTCTTATAGTGTTTAAGAGCCTAGATTCTTTTAAGAGTCAGACAAATAGCAACATCAGTTGGTATTAGCAGCTATAGCAATTGTTATTTACATTAGTTGTGTATGTATATTCTCCAGACTGCTGTCTTTTCAAGGATGAAAATAAACTGATTTATTTTTGTCTGTCTCACAAATCCTAGGATAGTCTCTGGTACACAATGAACAGTCAGTAAAAGAGTGTTGAGTTAAAGGGAAGGAAAAGGGGAACTTCAGCTGCCTGCTAGTGGAAGGAGGTGAGGTGGCTAAGGTTAGATGTGATCTTTGGATGTGTGCAGCCATCTGCTATAATTTCCTGCCAGAGAGTGGGAGCATGTCCTGCATCAGCAGGACTGTGTGGCAGAATTCTTACTGTAGCAATTAATTCTAGTTTCTTTTCTAGCAAAGCAAAGGCTCCACGTTCTTGAGGCTTCCAATTGTGTGAAAAATCACCAATGAGGCAGAATTTTCTTGGTATCAAATATACTTATAGCTTTGTCCCTTTATTTTCCCTACATCTTTTTAGAGACTTGAAAATAATTTAGAGGTCTTTAGGAAAATTAATATATTTTTCCAAATGCTGTTTCACATGGAGTTTAATTTTCTACCTCTAAAACACAATAAATGTAAATAAGTACAAGGCTAGCTTTTTCAAGTATATACCCTATGATCAATGTCAGATGTATCACTCCTTAGGAAAGCTTGAAGAAATTCACAACAATGAAAAAAGGTGTGTTCTCACCATTCATTTCCTCTTTCTTGCTTTTGTTCAGATTTGAATAGACAAGTAGTTATTGAGGAAAATACTATTTTAATAGACTGTTTTACAATATCTGCTTTTAGGGAAGTGATTTCCAAAGTGCTATGTTAAAAATGAGGAAGTTGTAAAAATGTCTTTTAGTGACTGCAGATCTTGGAAAATATGTTCTTACTGTTCGATGTTGGATCTTTGAAAAATAATGTTAAATTATATATTTTGAACTGTCCTAGCTTGGTAGCGCCACATAAATAATTCCTAATGGAGAAAGTATACTGGTATAATAGTAAATCTGTAAAGACTTCAGGTATAAATACCAATTCAATTTGGAATAAGCAAAATAAATAAACAAAGACAAAAATAGAAAAAAAATAAATGACTTAAGACAGTGCTGGTATTTAAAAGCTTCTAAGTAATGGTCCTTTATCAAGTGGTACCTGCTAAATGGTAGCCTAAAAAGTCAAAAATCAATTTAAAGCCTTACATCACTTTGAAATTTTTAGATTCATTCTTTCTACAAACGCAGATGTATGTTCTGTTTCCTTTTCTGACTCAGCCCACTGTTTTCAGACCCCCTTGCATTCTCTGAGTTTAAATAACTTTGTAGATTGTTAAATTCAACCATATCTGAGCAGGGATGGTGCTTCTGTTCACAGACTAAGCATGGTGTGCATATGGATTCACTAACATCTTTGGAAAACTATCCCACAAATTGGGTACTATTAGGTCCCTTAATTTACATATGGGAGAGTGAGGCCTTGAGTGGTTAGGTTAGCAGTCGCAAATTAGGACTTGCAGATGGAATTTAGTTCTACAGGCATGTTTTGTTTGGCCTGTTGGGATACTTTAAACTTTTTGAGCAAACAGTTAGAAATCAGGAAATTTCTAGCTTCTCATGAAAATTTAGAGGATCTGACGTTCCACTGGTATTCCCGCAAGACATCAATTCACTGGAGTTGTGTAGCAGCTGTCCCCTTTACATGATTCATGTATCTCTGTTTGCAATCTTCACAATTCCCTTTTGTTTTAGACCTGTTTCATTTATTCATGTTACCTGCCTTGCCCGTCTGAAAATTGTTTTTATGTAACAAGTCAGAGGCAGAGCAGAAATTTTTCTATTGATTCCTAAAGCAACTGTAGGTTTCTATCTCCCCTCACTCAGGCACTGGTTTATAAGCAGGAAAGTCCTGGGCTCCAGTCCTTTCAATGCCATTGACTTGCAACATGGCATTGAACAGGTAGTTCAACTTCTCTGAACTTTAGTCACAATAAGGATTTTAATCATGCACATGAGTTTTTTTGAAAGTTAAAAACAGCTCCACAAAATAATAGTTAATTATTTTATTTTATTAGGCTGCTTAAAAATACCATTTCAAGGGCCGGGGATCTAGCTCAGTGGTCTAAGCGCCTGCCCAGCAAGCGCAAGGTCGTGAGTTCAATCCCCGGTGCCGCAAAAAAAAAAAAAAAAAAAAAAAAAAAAAAAAAGATCTTTGTGCATAAAAATACCGCTTCAAGCCAAAAATGCTACTTCAACTGTTCTCCTTTTCTATTGATAATCCCTTTAATTCTTTGCATTTTACAGATTAATGTTCATATTGCTTTGTCTTTCGTAGCCATTTGATCCCAACACTCTTTGCCAAGATACTCAAGAAAGTATCTTTTACTTTATATGAAATGGAATGAAATTTCATTCATTTGCCACTCACTGTCCCCCTTTCATTCTTTTATTCTATAAATATTGAGTACCTCTTCTGTATTAG
>RJWT010012048.1:0-22759 GCA_004365215.1 Cuniculus paca
AATAATAAATAAATAAATAATTCCCCAACCTATATGAACTGTATTCTAATTGTAACCCAAAGGTTGTCATAAATTACTACTTTGTAATTCCTGTTGTATATGTTGTAAGAAAGACAAGCCCTCAGAGAAACTCTACCTGGGGAAGACACATGTTGTCATCTCTTTAAACTCTTTCAAGTCCTAAAAAACAAGAGAACAACTCATTACAAAGTTCCTAACACAATATAACCAACTTACTGAAAACAAATGTAGGCAGCTCGGATGCACAGCTATCTTCTCCAACTGTCACACCTCATACAGGCTTTAAGCTAAACTGTGAAACCCATTTCTAGTTAAGAATTACTTTTTAAAAAAATCTTCCCAATTTCTTCACTGGTTGGCAACAATATGACCAGATAACTAATCTCTCTGCATAAGCAAAATAGTCAAACTTAAGGATTTTAGGGCTGAAATTAAAAAAGGAGGAATATCCTATATAATATGCACAAAACTGCATAATTGAGAGGCTTGTAATAATTTCAGGAAAGTTATAGCAATAGCTAACAGGTTGTGCTCCATTATAAAAATTTATCACACATGTGAGAGTAAGCTGGGTATGGTGATAAATGCCTATAATTCCAGAGTTCTGGGAGGCTGAGGCAGGAGGACTCCAAATTCAAGCCCAATCTGAGCAAGTCAGTGACTTAGCAAGACCCAATCTCAACACAAAAATAATAAAAAGAGGTAAGAATATAGCTCAGTGTTAAAACCCTGGGTTCAATCCCAGTACCACCAAAAAAAGAAGAAATGGGGGGGGGGCGACTAGCAGTGTCGTTAATATTAAATGGTTTATACAGGAAATGGACACTGTAAACTAGCTTTTACCACTATCTACAAATGTTAGTTAAAATGGGCAATAAAATACACATTTCAATATACATATGATTTTTGATTTAAGTACTCAGAAAATTGCTAAAGTGGCACTAATAGCAAGTGCTTAAATTAGACAATTCATTTCCCAAGTTTATTTTGATCAGGAAGCCTGGACTAGAAATGAGAGAATTCTAATTCTGAATTAATTCATTTACATACATAATTGCAATGTTAGATTGGGTAGTCACACTCCTGACCCTTTGTAAACTACACTTTTCTTCAATGTTATTCATGTTTCATGGGAAACTGTCATCTCCAATTAGCATTCAAGCCTATAAATACAGACTGTATTTAGCTAGCTTGATATATTTACCAGACTTTCAATGGCTATCACTAAGTTCATGGGCAATATGTGAAAAAGTGGTTACAATGCAAGTCAAACAAAAATGCCATAATGACTGTTGTTAATCTCTTAATACTATTGCAATGCTTTAAAACAAGAAAAAGGTAAAATGATGCTACCTTCAAGATTGAAGTACAGCAGAGTCCTATATCAATGCCTTCTAAAAGGTCATGTTAAAGTACCAAGCAGTCTCATAAGAAGAGACTCTTCTCCCCAAAAGGCAGCTCCAAAATGTAGATTCTTTAGTACACTTTTAAATGCAAAATTTGGTGCTGGTGTATGTAAAAGTTCTTCCATTTTAAACAGGTTTTCTCATTCTCATTATTTCTTTCAAAGGTAAATAAAAGAAGAACATCTCCCTCTGACAGTGACAGAACATAAATAATTTCCCCAAGCTGCCTTAATGATAAAGCAAAGGATAAAATTGCTTATCCTAATCCAACTCCTATTATATACCAAATCACCTGCTTTCTACAAGAATTTGATTCAAGGTTAGTCTTATGTTAGTATTTATTAAGTGTTCACATACAAAGCACTATGCCAGATACTTAAACCCTCTTCTATGGAGCTCACTGCTGAGAGGGGGGGGGTGTTGTATAATGCAAGACAAAATCTATGTACCAGAGAGGTATTGAGTTCTGTGTAAGTTCAGAAAGAGATCACTTTCTGAGCAAAAAGACAGAAGGTAGGGAAAACTTCATGGAGGAAGCATAAGCTGGACCGTGGAAACATAAGGTAAAGCCTTAGACTACAAACACTGAGAAAAGCTAATAAAAACTGAAGTTGTAACAAATTGTATGCTCAACCATGGGCACTTTTCAGGGGAGAAATGAGCCAGTCCAGCTGAGAAAAAGGAGAGTAAAAGTGCTAAGACTACAAGGACAGCTGGTTCAGATCACAAAAGCCTGATGTGCCAGGCTAAGAAGTCGACTACACAGAAAACAAATGTGAAATGATTTGAGAATCTTAAGCAGGACCAGAGACATGAACAGAGCCACACATCAGAAGATTACAAAACTGGTACAGTCTGAAGATACTCATTATGTCAATATTTAATGCCTCCTACATGTCACAGTTTGCTATTTAAAACACGTTGGAACAGTATTTAATATGCTTTCCTCTTTCCTTACTGATAACTTCGTTACTTTAAAGGTCAGAGTATCAGGAGAGGAGCTGCCATTAAGGCCTATCCAACCAACAACTGGATGATCGGAAACAAACATTGTTAGTCCTTTAGATATAAAATGCAAATCTGTTCCCACCACACTTGTTCAGAAAGTTACAACTATGAAGTTTTGGTATCCTAGAGGGTAATGGAAGTGTTATTAAAAAGTAGTGGCAACCTTAAAATAGTTGAATGAGGACGGGGGAGAACAGACCCACTGTACTTATGGCTGAGCTGGGCTGTAGAATTCTAAAGCACATTAATCACAATGCTGATGGGGCAACCTCACCTAAGAAATGTGAAGTAAATGCAAGTTTTCAGATGTACAAATGAAACCTAACTCTCAAGTAGGTGTCTTCCAATACACAAGTAACAAAACGTTGATCTAATCTTGTATTATTTTAAAGAAGGAATTTGCCAACTATGATCTGCCAGACCAACTTTGGCCCACCACTTATTTTTTAAATAAAGTTTTACTGCAACATGGCCACACTCATTTCTTATGCATTCTGTGGCAGCTTGGGGCTACATGGTGGAGCTAAGAGTTGTGACAAAGATCATACAGCCTGAAAGGCCAAAATATTCTATCTGGCCCTTTAGAGAAAAAACTGCCAACCTCAAGTTCAAATGTAGCCTAAATGTTGTGGAGAGCAGGGGTCAGGGTGGATAAGAAATCCCACTTGGAGTTTGTCTGAATTACAGGTGAGTAATAAAGCTATCTGCAACAGAAATTAAAATAATCCTAATGTGAGAGACAACATGGAGATGACACTGTTTAGATTTTGCAAAGGACTGGATCTACGGACAGAGAGTCAAAACTGATACTAAAAACAGAGTTGGAGACTGAAAATAATTTATAGTAAAGGAATGAGGAGAAAAAAACTGCTATGGAGACAGTATGCAGAAAGGTAGTGAAAGTTACCTTATTTGAGACTTATAAACCCTAAACCACCTTACTCTGAAGGCTAGCCAGGTGGAAATGTCTAGAGGCAGGGTGAGACACACACCTGGCATAAAGACCACCCCTAGGGAAGAGATGTTAGTGTCTGAAGCCAAAGTAATGAAAGTAAGTGAGATCACTAAAGAACACAAAATAAAAGAAAATGGAGGATGAGTGATGCTGCAAGAGATGCAGCTGTGTTCAGTCAGGAAGCAAGACAGCAAGAAGCACAAGAGAAGCCAAAGAAGTTTATGCTTAGTGCACTTAGATGACTTGGCTAGAAGCATGGAAAAAGAAGAAAGAAAAAAAAAAACACCACTACCAAGGTCAACAGCAAACCTCAAGGAAGCAACTTAGTGGGAGGCAATCAAGAATTTTGCAGAAGCTGATCCAATTCAGTTGGCACCACTTACCTTCAGAGGTCCTGCTACCTCTAATTTTAGCAGTACTAAACTAGCAGGCTGTGCTTGTGGCCCAGAACTAAATGAGCAAACTGTGAGTATCAAGATGACATCAATATTTAACCTTGCTCTGGCAATGGCAGATGACTGAGGGTCCCTGAAAATGGCTTATGTGCGCATCTCATCAAACATGTACAGCGAAGTGTGTAAGATTCTCTTTCTCAAAACAGTGCATACGAGGAAAAAGCACTCAAGCAGACAATACTGTCTGAGTAAGAAAGCACTGTGCATTTAAATGCAGGCTGGGGAGCCACTTACCACAGGCAGAGGGCAGTAGAACTGATGAATTGTGTGCATGACATCCAAGAGCATATTGTGTCCAACAACGAGTTTTCCCTAAAGAAAACAAGATTAGAGTCTAGGTTCAAATTTATACTAAGATTTGAGAATAAAATATATGTTTCACATTCCATGAGGACTTTTTTGTACTACCTAAACTTGCTTTTCCACATTTAAAAAAGTATAAATATATGCAAATACAAAAATTTGAGCTCGGTTAATTTTTCTTCAATTTTGGAGTGTTAAATCCAGAATGCAAAATAAAATCTCCTAATGATTTTATTTCATGGATATTTTTCTGATTTTGATTCATTTCTCACCCTTAAGAATCAGAAATAATAAAAAAAATTTTTTTCAGACAGGGTCTTACTAGGCTCCCAAGTTGGCCCAAATTCCTGGGTTCCTGCCTGAGCCTCCCAAGTAGCTGAAACTTCAAGGGTGTGCCATAGCACTTGGCTAGAAGTAGTATAATTTTTACTTTTTACTTTTTCTTTAGTCTCTTGAACTGTTAAATAATTTGTGAGCAAAACTTGAAATACGTATTTTAAAATTACTCTTTAAAATAACCTACTCAGCTGGACATGGTGGTGGATGTCTGTCCTAGCACGGGGGTAGCCAAGGCAGGAGGACTGCCATGAGTTTAAGGCCAGCCTAGACTACATAGTGAGACCCTGTTTCAAATCAATCAATTGACCTCACCACTTATTTTAAAAGACAAGTCTTAATAAATGCTAAAAGGCCCAAATAACTTATATTAAACATAATAAATTTTCATTTCCTACATCGTTTACATCAAAATTCACAAAGCATGGTAAGTACATTTCCATTACACTGCATTGCTTTTCAGTCAAGTGAAGTACAACAAATATGCAATAAATCACTCCATTCTGATACAACTTAAACTACCCAAATAGAATGTCAATTTAAAACAATTACCCAGGTGACACCACATTAAGTCCCCTAAGCTGACACCACATTAAGCATTAGGTCTCTGCACTAGAATTTTTTAGAAGGTCCCAATGGTTCTTCAGTGAACCAATGCTGGACTCATAGAGTTCATAATCCTACACAAAATCTTCCAAATCTCACAGGCTGGCTTTTTGACTTGATATTTGTGTACATTCTGAATTCCTATACAATGTTGAAATAACAACTACTGATTAAAATGACAGAGATGGTGTGTAGGGAACCCAAGATGGAATATAAACATTAATAAATGAGGAAGTTGACAAGAGAAAAAACTTGGAAAACAGTATCTTAACTAGATGCAGTGAGGCACATAAAAACTTTAATCTAGCCAACATGGTTCTTCTCACAGGTACTGATGAACAGTTTGGAACTATTTCATATGTTCACCAGGTTTAAGCAAATATAGATAAGACAGGTAATAACTGAATTTCTCACTGCCAGAAATAAATTACAAGTAAGAAAAGAGTAGATACAAAATATACTCTGTGCCGGTGATCTAGCTCAGTGGCCTAAGTGCCTGCCTGGCAAGTACGAGGTCATGAGTTTGGATCCCTGGTGCCACAAAAAAAAAAAAAAAAAAAAAAAAAAAAAAAAAAAAAAAAAAAATATATATATATATATATATATATATATATATATACTCTGTGGTATTTAACTGGAATTTGATATATCAGTATAAAGGGATGGTAGGATATAGCCATGTACATAACCTACTGTCAGGGATCTGTCCTGAAAAATGAGTAGGAAGCAAGACATCACAGAATGTGCTTACACAAACCTACATGAATTACCTAGATAGTTTAGCCTACCACACACTAGGCTCCATGGGAGCAGTCAGGTACTCCCACTCTAGGTACAAACCTGTACAACATGTTACTGTATTAAATACTAGTGGCCGGGGATTTAGCTCAATGGCACAAGCGCCTGCCCGGCAAGTGCGAGGTCATGAGTTCGATTCTCAGTACCAAAATAAATAAATAAATACATACATACATACTGTTGGCAACTCCTAACACAGTGCTAAGTATTTGTGTATCTAAACATACAAAAGACACAACAAACATACTAAGCAATATGAACTTTATAGCTTCATTACACTCTTATGGGAGCCCCACAGTATATTACTTCACAGTTCACCACAACATTGTTATCAGTGTGTAACTGTGCATGCAAACACACACACAAATAGACAGTTCCTTCCGTGTCCACAGGGGACTGGTTCCAGAATCTCCCAAGGGTACCAAAATGATGAAGTCCTAAACAATAATACATCACATTTGGAACTGAGAGCCAAATGTTGGTTTAGAAACACCACTCTCCCATTATAGTAACCAGAACTCCTTAGAGAAGTCACTGATTTCTGAGCTGAGCTAGGGAGAACACAAGATGAGCCCAAAACCTCTTGTGCCACTAGAAAGTAAGGAAGTGCTCACAAAGGAGGAGGCTTGGTCAAACACAGGAGCCAAGCGGAGGAAGTGCCAATAGCCAAAGGTAGTATAATCTAAACTACAATGTAAACAATAAAAATACTTGTTATGGTTTGTGTCTGGATGTCCCCCCAAAGCCTCATGCAGTCATGGAGATGTGTTTTTCAGAGGTGTTTGAATCTAGAGTTTGTAACTGATTCATTGTCTAGTGCTGGGATTATAGGTGTGAGTGCTACACCTACCCTAGCATGGGTGGCCTACATACAGTATAAGGGACAGAAAGTCTTCTCTTGTCTTCCCCCCGCTTTTGCTTTTGTTGCTTTTGCTGTCTTCTGCCACCATGAACTGTAGTGCCTGTGCCATGCCACCCTGCCTAGGAGCCAGCTGATGATGGACTGAAACCACAAACTGTGAGCTAAATAAACCTTTCCTTCCTTAATTTTGGATGTTGGGTACTTTGTCTCAGTAATGAGATAAAAGTAACCAAGATAATACTAGATTATAATCCATAGAAAAAAAGAAAAAAATTCCTGTGAAAACACATATACATAAAAATTATATATATACACATATATGTATATATATACATATATATGTATGTATATATGTGTGCATATATATATATATGAAAGGGGTAGCCCTCTCTTCGAGAAGAATCCTATAAACAGACATAGAAAAAAAAGGAACCAAATATAGATTCATCATCAGATACCCCAAAGTAATAACTGCTGTAGGCAAGATCCACTAAGAGATACTAACACTAGTGGGCAAGAGTTTGACGAAAAATAGGTTTTTCATAGTCTCAAAGTACCTCCCCCAAGATATTTATTATCTATAGAAGAGAAAAACCAACTTTACACAACATAAATCCATCAGACACCACCTTAACCTAGTGATCAATGTCAACATCACGAACTGCACTGCTGTGGAATTCTGGCCGAAACCATGTATCTTCAGTCCAAAGAGAACACAAATCCTAAATGAGGGACACCTGACAAAGTATCAATACTCATCAGAACTATCAAGATAAATAAAGAAAGACTGCCAAAGTGTGAAGGAGACTAAGAGGAAATAACCAGCAAATCAACATGGACTCCAGGAATGAAAAGAGAAAAAGGACATAGTGGAAAGACTGATGAAGTTTAAATAATTTCCCAGTTTTCATGAATGTACAATGGAAGTATAAGATGTTAACAGGGATAGCTGTGCTACAGGTTCATGGAAATTCTGTTGTGAAAATTACAAGCAAAGGCTTGTGGACAAAGAGATTAACCAACCTGATCATAAATGAGGCCAACACTCGGGCAGAGAAAGTAAGTCCACAGAATCAGCAGCTCCAGGGAAAAGCAATGGACCAGACCAGCAGTGCTAGCAAGAAGAGAAGTCCACAGCTATTGTAAACTGCAAAAATACTGTGGGATTTTACTCCAAAAGTGACTTCTTAAGCACAGTAAGTTAGAGCTGGAGAACAAATCTAGTGCAGCACCTGCCACATTTCGGAAAAGCCTTAGTTGTTGAGGACTAAGCCATACAACAACTACAGAACTTCACTTCAGGGTTGCCAATGTTACCTTACCACAGAGATTTGGTGAGAGACTGCCACAAGACATGGTCACAGAGAAGGTGCGGGCTAGACATACATCTACAGAGAAGTTTAAGCTCAGGCCAGGAAGGATAGGGATCTCCACCCTCCGTGGTCAGAAGTCATGGCATGTGTAGCTTTTAGAAGAAGCTGGATCTGAAAGTGCTCGCATTGGGACCAGCAGTCTGCTTGAATTCCCACCCCACTGCCTACATCCAGCACTACCAAAGTGAGAAAGGACACGCCTTGGCCTCAATGGTTGCCAGAGTCTGGGGTATACAGACAGATGGGCCTCTGTGTTGGGGGGGGGTTTGTGTTTTTCATAAACCCACTAAACATAAAGCTATGCAGACAAAATCATGACTTGCTGGATACCAAGCCTGTACATCCTGGGGAAAAAAAATCACTCATTTGAAAATACAGAGTAATTTTTTTTTCAATTTTTAAAAATTCATTGCTTTTGGGGGTTTATAGTTTTTTTCCTCTTTTTTTCTTCTAACTTTTTTGTTTCTTTTACTTTATTTTGCTATTTTTTCTTTCTTCATGCTCTTTTCTGTTACTTTTAACTAATTCTATTCATTTGTTTTTACTTTCTAGTGGAATTCTTTACCTCATTTTTCTTTCTTCCTTTTCATTTTTCCATTGTTCAATTTTTCAAATTTTAATTCTTTCATTCTAAACCTCTGTATCTTTATCAGTGTAACTATAAACTTGATTAATCTTTACAGAATAAGCTCTATGCTATTACTGCTGAATCTTTTCTATTATTAGTGAAAGTACCATGTTTCCCAAAAATCAGACTAAGCTGGAAAATAATCAGTCTTGAAAACTAGAGATCAAAAATTTATTTTCTGGCTAGGTCTTATTTTTGGGCAACGAAGGTAGATATTTGCTATCTGTTATTGTTTGGTTTCTCTTAGTGATCGTACTATAATTATAGATTTCCTTTCTATGGTTAAGGGTGGTACATTGGTGGTTCTTCTGGTATGTCAACATCTGGTTTGGGTTTGACACTATTATTGTTGCTACTTTTGTTGCTATTGCCAGGGTGGCATAGTTTTTGCTATTAACTAGTTTCCTCTGTATGTGAATAACTGGATTGTCTTTGTATCACTAATAATACTGTAGTCTATTTCCAGAGAACTGGGTTCTAGGTCAATTACACTGCATCTTCCCCTCCCAAATTAACAGAGGTGATCAGATCTTGGGATGGGGCAAAGGAATATAGTTAGCCATGCCCTAAGTATATCACTGAAAAGCAGACTAACAAAAGCGATCTCTGTACTAGCAAAAAAGTCTTCGGTTCTTAACTATGTCAATATTGTGTTTGTTTTGGGTAATGTTACTGTTGCTGACTTACTTGATTTTCCCAGGATTGCATGCTCATTGCTAATAGGTTTTCACCATATGTTAATACCCAAATTACCTTTGTGACATTAACAACACTGATGTCCACACCCAGAGAACTGGGTGTTAAGCCAAAAACACTGCATTCCCCTCCTGCATTAAGACAGGTGATGTGATCTTGGGCCAAGGGCAAAGGACTATAATTAGCCACATCCTGAGTGCATCACTGAAAATGAGATTAATGAAACACATTTCCATACTAGCAAAGTCTTTCCATTGTAAGCAGCCATATACCTAAGCATAAAACAAAACAAAACAAAACAAAACAAAACAAGTAAACAAAAAAACAATAGAAACATGAGGAAACAGGACAAAATACCTCCCAAACTCCTAACTGTCCCAAAGGTGATCCATAGGGCACAAAGGAAAAGGAAAGCAAAAGCCAAACAGGTGAATTATTCAAAAGGATAATAGAGGAGATTAAAAAAACATCAATGACGTGCTTGTGGACTCACAAAAAATATACCTAATCAGAAAATGGAGGTAATAAATGAAACAATCAGGGAGCTTACAGAAGCCACTAATAAAAAGCTAGCTGAACTAAACAAAATGATACAAAACATGAATGACTAGTTAAGAAACAAACTAGAGTTCATGAAAACACTCCAAACAGAAATCCAGGTGATCAAAAATTATACTGCTGTGTGTAGTGGTAGACACCTATTATCCCAGCACTTGGGAAGCTGAGGCAGGTAGATTGCTGTGAGTTTAGGGCCAGCCTAGTGTACACAGTAAGTTCAAGGCCAGCCTGAACCACACAGTGAGAACCCATTTAAAAAAAAAAAAAGGAAAAGAAAAAGAGAGAAAAAGAAAGAGAAAGAAAAAAGTTATATTGACAGTATGGGTAGCAGACTAGGACAGAATATAGTGGGGACCATTGCTTACGAACTCAATTCATTTGTGAGGGCTGGCTGTAAGTCAAATTAGTTGTAAGTCAAGACTATGTATCCAATAAGAAATAATGGAAATACCCATAATGCATTGTGAACATCCCAAAGCACCCCTTAACTAATCCTCCCACAATAAAAAGGGTTGTATAATGTGCTTAATTTGCCAAAAACACCAGTAATTTTCCTAGTGTATTCACCAAAAAGTTATAAAACATTCCTAGTTTACCAGAAAAAACAATTTCATATTCCACTCACCATTAAAGTTAACATGTTTGGCTTGCCGGAAGGGAGGATGAAATGCAAGATGGTTATTGTCTGCAAGGTGAGTCCCCTTCCACAAGAACATCAGGAATCTGGCTCTCTGTGTCCTTTCTCTCCCTGGGAAGTCTGTAGCCCATTAGGAGCTGCTTCTGGCTCATTAGATCTCAACCTTTTCAGAACTAAAAACTGGTCTAAGGTTGTCTATTTCTGTCTTTTCTTTAACACTGTTCTGCTGCATGACATCTGACATGTCATTAAGCAAGTGAATGCAACGACTGGCTTTTTCTATCTGGGTGGGTCTTCTCTACAAATGTTTGTAGCTCTGTACATTTTTTCAGGGTTTCCTTTATTTCAGAAGAACTCTGCTGCACTGATTGGTGGTACTCCCCTGCCTCTTCAGAAAACTCTTCAGCTGCCATTCTCTGCTGCTCAGGCAGAAGTTGCTGAAGTTCCTCTGTAGACAATCCCTCTGAGTGTTCCTCTACTGGTTCCTGAACATCACCACTGTCTCCCTGCAAGCCTGTGGACTCTGCTATAATGACAGGCAGATCTCAGTGTCCCTTAGAGAGACAATGGCCCAGGATTTCTCAATTAACCCCACACAGGAAAGGATGTTGTAATATTCCTTCCCAGAACTCTTTAAGGGTTAATCTGTATCTGAGACCATCTGGAAACAATTTAGGAACAGTTCCTTGGTGTACAGCTTCTTAAAGTTAGCTATAACCTGCTGGTCTATAGGCTTCAGTAGAGGAGTTGTATTAGGTGTGAGGAACTTGACTGAAAGCCACAGGAGTTCTTCAGGAAGTTCTTCCAAATCTCATGGGGGAGCAGGAATACTGTCCATGACCAGAAGAGTCTTAAGTGGTAAACCTTTGTTGCAGTGGTTGATACACTGTGTCAACTTGAAGAGGACATGGCCCCTAGGGTGGCTGTTTATGCTCTAGGATGGTGTGATGGTTGATTAATTGTGTCAACCTGAGAAGTTTAGAAGTTTAACTAAGTGACTCAACAGAGCTCCAGGGTCTTCACTTTGTAAACATTCTGAGCCTGTGAAAGAGGGGAGCATGGAGATGGTGTGAGTACTACACTCACCCTAGGGTGAGTAGCCCACATACAATATAAGGAAGGAAAAGAGGCTTACTTGTTCCCTCTTTTGCTCTTGTTGCTTTTGCTGTCCTCTGCCACCTTGAACTGTTGCCTTTCAGCCATGCCACCCTGTCTTGGAGCCATCTGATTACAGACTGAAACCTCCACAAACTGTGAGCTAAATAAATCTTTCCTTCCTTAATTTTGGACGTCAGGTATTTTGTCTGTTGTTTAACAGTAGGACAGAAAGCCTACCTAATCCACTCAAAAAAAGTACTGTTACCCAGGCTTTTGTGTTAGATCTCCACACAACCCCTAGCCTATTCTTCATGACTTTGTTTTCTGAATACTATAGAGATTTCAGAGTAATAAACTAAGAGAGGCTTTATCATGAGCTCATCACAGCAATAAGGTTAGTTTGTCCAGGCTTGTAGCCTGGCATTTTCTTCTCTTCCTGGGTAATGTACGTTCTCCTAGGCATTTTCTTCCAGAAAAGGTCAGTTTCATCACAGTTGAAAACTTGATGAGTGCAAAAGGCATTTCTCTGTGACACTGTTTCAAAGTGGTGCATGTAATTTTCAGCTACCCTTATATCAGCTCTGGTTGCTTCATCATGACCTCCAACTCTCACTTTAAAATTGTGAAACCACCTTTATTGGCATTAAATGTTTCACCATTATTACTCATTGATGGATTATCCTCTACAAGATCTGCATTTATAGCCCTAGCTTTTTCTTAAATTATACACTCAGATTATAACCTGCTATCTACTTTTTGTTTATCCACATTAATAATAGCTTTTCTACCTTGTCTAACACTGCTGATCATGACTACTTTGAGTAAAACCTTTAGGAATGTTAATTTTCTTTTATTGTGTGTGTGTGTGTGTGTGTGTTTGGGTTTTTTGAGATAGGGTCTCCCTGTGTAGTCCAGGCTGGCCTTGAACTCCTGGCAATCCTCCTGCTTCAGTCTCTAGAGTGCTGGGACTACAGGTGTGTGCCACCATGCCCAATAATGCTGGCTTTCTTATATAAATCTTTTCTCTGTAAGATTATCGAGATGGTGGATTTCGACATGCTGTACACATTAGCAAGACCAGTCACATAAACGCTACTCTCATATTTCCCTGCAATTTTCTTCTTTTTGATTGTGACTGCTTTCTTTACCTTCCTTTCCTTCCTTAGCTTCCTTTCTAGTGTGTTTGGGGCCATTATGATAGCAGTAATTGTAGGGATTATATAAAGCACTAACTGAAATCATGTCCACAACACATACATCTGGGCTCAGACTGATGCTTATGGGCACTTACATACACTTTTCTGGCATCATGAGTCTTTGTTTACAACCACACAAGTAGTAAGCATTCAGGTCATAATTCAAGACTCTGGTCATAAGTTAAACCTAAAATTCCATTCATAACCCAAACTGTTCACATGTGAGGCCAGTCATAACTCAAAGGTCCACTGTATCAGAATTATAAGTACAGGATGATTTCAAAGAACAATTCCTCAGACACTTTAAAAACAACATGAGAATGTGACAAACAGATTCAACAGCTGCCAGATGACACACACAAAAAAACTTAACCTGAGATTAATTCGATTAAATGAAAAGCCAGAAGACAGAAAAAAGGGCATAAAAATCTTTTAACAAAAATAATAGCAGAAAATTTTCCAAATATTGGGAAAGAGTTAAACATACAGATAAGTGAGGCACATAGAACCCTAAATAACCATGATAGAAAGAGAACCTCACTGTATCACATCATAGTCAAAATATCAGAAGTCTCCTCCCATGATGCAATGGCTCCTCCACCCCCACCTCTCCTCTCTACAGGGAGGGGCGGAGGGACTGGATCATAGTGGGGAAGGGGTCCCTGTTTCAGCACAACTTCTCAAGATAGCAGTTAGGAGAGATAATGGAGGAGAGATCCTTTAAATTTATGTTCACTTCTTCACTTTAATAAAGCTATGCTTGTATAATATTTAAAAAAAATCAGAAGTCTAAAACAGAAACAGGGGTAACCCAATTGGGACCCCTTCTGTCTCTCTTAGACAGACGCTTTCTTTCTGTTAATAAATATATTCTGCTCTTAACCTCCATTGTTTCTAAAATTCATTCTTTGATTTTAGAGAACACAAACTCATACTGGACATCTAGTAGGTTGGGAGTTTCATTCCCCTATATCATTTAGAAATCTTCCACTGAGATCACTGGATGGAGACATAGGTAACTCAATGCTAAAGCCCCTTACTCCTTTGGAATGCATTCTTAAGCACTGGAAGATATTTGACTCTTCCATGTTGAAAAAGAGCCATTTGATATTTCTCTGCACACGTGTGTAGTCTACCTACCCCCTACAGCCAAAATGGAATGCAGAGGGAAGTATTAATTATGATGTTCATTTACAACTAAAAACATACTGTAAGAAAGAGGAAAAATGAGCTTGGCATGGTGGCTCATGCCTATAAACCCAGCACTTGGGAGGCTGAGACAGGAGGATCATTGTGAGTTCAAAACCAGCTTGGGCTACAAAGTGAGCTCAAGGCCAGCCTGAATGGCATAGCAAGACCCTGTCTCAAAAAGAAAAGGGCCAGGGTTCTAGCTCAGTGGTCTAAACGCCTGCCTGGCAAGCACGAGGTCATGAGTTGGATCTCTGGTGCTGCCAAAAAAAAAAAAAAAAAAAAGAGGAAAAATGGTCAAAATTGCTTTATGTTCAAATTATCTTTACATTAAGAGATAATTCTTATTTATGCTCCAGGTATAATTATAATCCTTATGAGACTATCCCTATTCATAGGTCTCTTTCTCTGAATGACTTAAAACAAATTAAGCTAGAACTAGGAAAATTTTCAGATGATCCTGATAAGTACATCAAAGTCTTTACAGGATTTACTCAGACTTATAAGCTAGGTTGGAAAGATGTTAATCTTAAATCAAACACTGACTTCTAGCTATTGCATTTGGAGATGAATATCACATTGTTAATTTTAGAAGCCAGAAGATCGAGAGCCAGGGGAACCACCTGTTCCCACTGGAGCACAAGCAGTTCCCAACCAAGACCCCTACTGGCCTAGCAACCTGACGGGAGATTAAAACAGGAGACATTTTCAAATGTGTATTCTTTTTTTTTTCTTGTGGCACCAGGGATCGAACTCACAACCTCACACTTGCCAGACAGGCGCTTAGGCCACTGAGCTAAAACCCCAGCCCTTGTCTTTTTGAGACGGGGTCTCACTATGCCGTTCAGGCTGGCCTTGAGCTCACTTTGTAGCCCAGGATGGTCTCGAACTCGCAACGATCTGATCCACCTGTCTCAGCCTCCCAAGTGCTGGAATTACAGGCATAAGCCACCACACCCAGCCCAAATGTGTATTCTTAAAGGTCTCAAAAGGACAAAAACCAAACCCTCTAGTTATTTTAGATTGTCAGTTATTTTCCAGGAGAAGTAAAAACCCCTTTGCCTTCTTAGATCATTTACAAGAGGCATTAATAAAACATACTTCCCTAGATCCTGATTCAATAGAGAGACAAATTATTCTTAAAGATAAGTTTGTTACCCAGTCAGTCTCAGATATTAGAAAAAGTTACAAAAGATAGCCTTGGCTCCAGATAGTTCACTTGACTCTTTAGTAAAAACTGCTTCCTAGGTTGAGAGTGGTAGCTCACGCCTGTAATCCCAGGACTCGGGAGGCTGAGGCTGGAGGATCACTGGGAGTTCGAGACCAGCGTGGGCTACAAAGTAAGCTCAAGGCCAGCCTGAATGGCACAGCGAGACCGTCTCAAACAGACAAAAAAAACAAAACAAAACAAAAAAAAACCACTGCCTCCTTAGTATTCTATAATCAGGACTGAAAGAAAGTCAAAGAGAGAAAACAAAGAGACCAAAAAGTGGCTGCCTTTGTTGCAAACTTAAAAGAAACAGACCTTAAGTCTGATTTTTGGGGCTCCAAGAAGAGTTTGACGAAGACTACACTGACCTGCTATTGCTGCCACCAGCCAGGCTACCTTAAGACGTACTGCTTTAAGAGGCCCCCCAAGCCATGCCCTGACTGCAAAGGCTGCCACTGGAAGTAAAACTACATTCTGAGGCAGAGACCCCAGAGCTCATATTTGTCTTCCCAGGTGGTCCAGCAAGACTAAAGGGCCTCAGAACACTCTGTCTCCTCCCTCTGGCCAGACTGTCATCTCTACCTGTCATCTCCACCAAGGAGCCCTGAGTAATCCTGACAAGAGGTAAAAACCAGCTGATTGCTGGACATTGGCATGTCTTTTTGTCCTCAACTCTTGGTCTTCCTTCCAGGCACTGTACCTCAATAAACAGTCACCAAAATGTATGTTGCTTAAGCTATAACTGGGATAACTTTCTCTTCACTCATTCCTTTTAATTATGCCTAAAAGCCCAGCTCCCTTCCTAGAGATTTTAGCTTGTCTAAATACTGTAATATACATCCAAGTTGCCAATTAATCAAAATGATACTGAGATTGGTTTTTACAAATTCAGTACATATTGTTGTTCATATAAAAAAAACTTCAAGAGAGCCAGGCCTGGTGGCGCATGCCTGTAATCCCAGCCCTTGGGAGGCTGAGGCAGGAGGATGGTTGCGAGTTTGAGACCAGCCTGGGCTACAAAGTGAGCTCAAGACCAGCCTGAACTGCATAGTGAGGCCCTGTCTCAAAAAGATAAAAAAAAAAACAAAAAACAACAACAAAAAAAAACTTTCCAGGAGTTTTTCATTGGTCAAAACAATGTATTAATCTAGATCTCATACATTATCAAAAATTCAGAACTACAGCTAGAGAGATTTATGACAAAATGTCAGACTCCAAGCCGGGCCTGGTGGCGCACACCTGTAATCCCAGCACTCAGGAGGCTAAGACAGGCAGATCGTTGTGAGTTCGAGACCAGCCTGGGCTACAAAGTGAGCTCAAGGCCAGCCTGAATGGCATAGTGAGACCCTGTCTCAAAAACACAAGGGCTGGGGATTTAGCTCAGCGGCCTAAGCACCTGCCTGGTAAGCGTGAGGTTGTGAGTTTGATCCCTGGTGCCGCAAAAAAAAAAAGGGATACTCCATCAATAAAGGGACCTAAGAGCCAATGGGTTACAATTGCTACCCCTTAGAAAGTTTCTAAACCTAACCTGTTAGCTCTAATGCTCATGGCTTTGATAATACACGCCTTTGTATACATACTTGTATTGTACATGCTTTGATTAAAGTTTGGTCTTGCCTAGAAGGTACCAAACCCCAAGGCATCATACAGATGAAACCAATAACAAAAATGCTAGATTCCTTTTAGATTCCTATTACTGGTATTCACCAGATCTTGTCCAGAGGAAAAGTTATATGACATATACTGAGGCCTTAATTAACTATACTCAACAGGCTTTAAATAACACCACAGCTGAACTCTCTCCTAAATAAAAAAGTAAAATTAATGAGACAGGGCGTCCTTCAAAATCGGATAGCCTTAAACATTCTGACAGAAGCACAGGGCAGGTGGTACTTGTGCAACTGTAAAAACTAAATGTGTGTACATCCCTGATCTTTCTGCTAATATCTCAGTAACTGTTCAAGATATTAGATGGCAAATCAATGACATGTCAGATTCTAAAATTTCCTGAACCTTATCCTTATCTTCCTTATAGAAAGTCATTGCTAGCTTCTCTTAGTGGAAATCTTTGTTAACTGTACTCATAATTACCCTACTAATTCTATTTGGCCTATACATATTTAATTCTTTCTTTGCCTTTGTCTCTTTCAGACTTAAAGCTGTATGCCTACCCAAGATAAAAATGCCTGGTGTCTATGGAGGGCCTTTAGATAGAACCTCTGCAGAGTATCCCTGACTGCCAATCAACAACTTCGACCCCCTTTAGCCTGAAGAAGCCAGATCGGTCATCACCCATTTCTCCCTCATGGCAGTTTAGGGTACTTCTTCAGAGGGGGGAATGTTATAGGCAGCTGAGTGAGTTAGAAATATTATAGGCAGTCAGACAGGGCTGGGCCCTCAAAGGAACCAGTGTAGAAGACCAGATACCTTGCAGCACTGGAGGAGACAGACACCTCTGCTTCGGGCCAGATCTTAAGACAAAAAGCAAAACAAGTACAACCACACCCTAAATATAAACATCAGGGATTGATATTCTAAATAGGATCACCTTAGGAAATCAGGAGTCACCATCCCAACTCCCTACAGAGTCACTGCTCTTTAAGCATGCCCAATTCCTATGTGACTCACTTCCCCATTTGTTCCTGATTTGGTCAATTTTACCTGAACAATTACTCTTATTGGTTGACCATAGTTCTGTCCCACCTCATGCCCATCCACACTGCGAGTTCCCAGGTTTTCCCCATCTTGGACCTGTCTCACCTCATGGGTTTACTCTATAATAAAGTCCCTAAAAATGACAGTCTTTGGCAACTCACTCGGGACCCCTTCTGTCTCTATTTTAGACAGAAGCTTTCTTTCTTTTAATAAATGTATTCTGCTCTTAAAAAAATAAAATAAAACAGAAACAGAATCTTAGAAAACTCTTAAAGGAATCTTAAAGGAAAGTGATGAACCACTTATCAAGGTAAACCCATTAGAATTACAGCAGCTTTCTCAATACAAACCTTAAAGGCCAGGAGAACTTGGAGTGAAGTGTTTCAAGACTTAAAAGATAATCTCTTCCAACCCAGACTTCTATATCTTGCAAAACTGATGGAGAAATAAAGCCTTTCCATGATAAAGAGTACCTTAAGAAATTCATGACCACAAAAATCAGCACACAAAAAATTGTCAAGGATATTCTGGAAAGAACAATGAAGCCAATGATGCCAAAAAGTCTACTACAATGGATACAGCAGGCAAGGTGAACAGTTAAGCAGAAAGCATGTGTGTGTGGGAAGAATCAGCAAAAGGAAAACAATGCAATGACAAGAATAACACAATACTTTCCACTAATAACTCAATGTGAATAGTCTCAATTACCCAATTAAAAACACAAACAGGTAGAATCGATAAGAAATAAAATCCAACAATATGCAGTACACAAGAAACATTTAAACCAAAAAGAAATATACAGATTAAAAATAAAGATTGGAAGAAAATATTCCATGCAATAGGAATCTGGGAAAAAGCAGGAATAATTATACTAGTTACAAAGAAAGTAGATTTCAAGCCAAAATGGATCAAAAAGGAAAAGCAGATCACTACACAATAGTTAAAGGAACAATGCAACAGGAAGAAGTGAGAATTATAAATATATATACAAACACCAACACACCCAACTTCATTAAACAAATACTACAGGGCATAAAAAAAAATCCAGTAAATACCAACACAATTATAATGGGAGACCTCAACACACCACTGTCACAAATAGATCAACTAGACAAAAAAAGCAAAAAAGACATATCAGAGTTGAACAAAATCTTTGAAAAAAATGGACTTAATAGATACCTATAGGGTATTCTACCTAATAGAATACACATTCTTTTCAGCAGTACATGAAACTTTCTCCAAACTAGACCACATGTTAGCTCATAAAAGCATGGTTAAGTAAATGCAAAAGTGTCAAAATTATCCCACGCATATTATTAGATCATAGTACAATGAAACTAGAAATCAGTAACATAAGAAAACAGAAATTATGCAAACACATGGAAATTGAACAATACACTCTTAAATAGGTATCTTTCTGAATGAGTTAAAAGTATTATATGTTGTCTACATGTATGTAACCATGTGCTGCAAACATGTACTAATAAAAAAACTAAAAAAAAGAAATTCTGTACTATTTTTGCAACCATTTTGTATCAAATCAGTATAAATTTAAAAATTATTTTTAAAAAAACTATAGAAAAAAACTATAGTGCACACCTATAATCCCAGCACTCAGAAGGGTGAGGCAGAATCACTGTGAGTTCAAGGCCAGTCTGAAGCACACAGCAAGACCCTATCTCAAAAAAGAAAAAAAAAAACTATATAAAACATGGATCTATTTATATTGACTAGAAAATAATTTGGTGTGACATAAATATTTAAGGGTGTTTTCTTCCACTAGATTTATAGGATATATATATGCATGCATGTAAATATATATATCCCCATTATCCCCTGGTATGAACCCATGGGTACTCTACCATTAAGCTATGTCCCTACCCCATGGTTTTTTTTGTTTTGTTTTTTTCTGAGACAAGGTCTCACTAAATTGCCCTGGTGGGATTCAAACTTTATACCTTCCTGTCTCAGCCTCCTTCAGTTCAGGGATTACAGGCATGTGTCATTGTAACCTGCTGAATATATTAATATTTTTAAAATATACAACTTAATGAATTTTAAGATATGTAACCTTCAAATTTTAAACATCTAGATCACTGACAGGACTTCTCTCTGCACACTCTGATGTTAACTACCAATGTCAGAAACACACCGTGGATTACTGTGTAGAAGAGGCTACCATAGAAGAGTAAATAGAGATAGAGCAAGCTGAAGTTACCAGAACATGTACAAGGTGAACAAATCCCTAATCTTGAAAAATTAACTAATATATCATAATAGTTATCTAAGAGCTTAAGGCCAACTGATATCCCATTCTCTACTCTATCTGAGCATGCTGGTCAAGTGTGTACAACCTGAGTAGATGTGATCAGAACCTCTTCTCTGCTTTTCTGGGTACCTGTGGTCTCAGCAGATGTATACTCTGATTGTCTTATTTACATGCAAGAGTTTTCCTAGTGAAAGTTCTTCTTTTACAAGGCTCTGGAATTCATATTTGTCCCCTGCATGAGAACAGCAGTGTGTCTCCCCTCCAAGGCCCGTGTTTCCAGGCCTACACCTAGTAAGACATAGAACTCCGTCTGACAGGGTCCTAGTGGCCTTCAAACTTCCTGATATAAAGCTTGGCATCTAAGAGACATGATGATTCCTTTGCCCTGGGTCAACTGCTCAAGAGAAAGAAATGTTCAGATTCCTAGTAACTTAGCATCCAAAGAGGCAGTCTGACAAAAACCACTGGTAGAATGACCCAGTTTATCAGTGACAATGTGGTTGCCTTTTGTTTAGAAAAGAAGTGAAAACATCTATTACATTTATCATAGAACTCACCAATAGCCAATATATTTGTAAAATTTATCAAATATGATTAAGATGGAAGATTCAATTACAAAAACATTCAGTTACAGAATTCAACCATGACATTTTTATTTCTGAATTCTTCTACTTGAGAAATAAAATACCTTCAATCAAACATGATTATTTCTCCCCTTATTCCTTACTCCCTTATTCTACTTCTTATTGGTTTGGGGAATAAACCTTAGCTTCATGTAGCCATGTAACATCACAGTAGAGGGATTCCTCTACCCATTTTTTCAAGACTTTGTGAAGTGGTGTATTATATCAAGCCTATTCTACTACAGACTTCCATTTCTCCCTCCATGCCACATAAACACTCTGACCAAATGATTAATTTGCAGTGGTGATGAGGCACTTCACCTTCAATATTAGGTTCAGCAACCAAGCTAAAAACAAAAAATCTGCTTCACTTACCGAATTAGCAATGGCATGAATAACTCTTGAAAATCCTACAGCATCATTTAGTTCCTCCTAATTAAAAAAAAAAAACCAAACAACTATTGATGTATATACATATATTGCTTATTTGAATGAACTAAAAAACTAGTCAAAATAAGAAAATGTGTATCAAATTAGATGGCTTTGGTGTCATATGCTTTGTACCTATTATCCCAAATAACTACCTCTAAAATGATCTACATGCTCACCATTCTTCTATTTTATGAGGTGGAATAAACAAGTGAAACATTATTCATTAGGTACTAAAATAACAGTGTCTATATCTTACCCACAAGTTCATATAATTTGTTGAAATTTCCACGTCCATCAAGATGTCTTTTTAAAAAAAAATCAACTTAAAAAAAAAACTTTAAAAAGTGGCCACCTGCTGGCTAAATTCAATGATGCATTATATTCTGAGGAAACCTACCCAGTATTTGATTCAGAATATATTTTCTCTTGACAAATGCATTTTTTTCCAAATTTTTGAGATAATAGCTCTCTAGATTCATTTCCACTCACTTTCTTCTGTTTTCTTCCCAGCAGTGTTTAAGAGGTTCAGGATCTCTCCAACCATGTCCTTAACTTTGAGCCCTATGCAGTCACTGTCCCTTGCCCATCTTGTTACAGCTAGCTTGCTTAAATGCTCATTGGTTCCAGTTTAACTGCCAGGTACTCCCAAGTCCTCTGCTCTTTGGCTTCAACTTCACTGAAACTGCTTACCTCCTACAAACAACCCCAAAGGCTAATAAGTATTGAAGAGGACATGCAGAAATTGGAATGCTGTGTACTATTTATGCAGCTGCTATGGAAGACTGTATGAAGGCTCTTCAAAAAAAAAAAAAGGAAAAATAAAAAAAAGATATTTGCACACTCATGACTCATGTTCATAGCATTATTGTTCTAAATAACTAAGCTAAGTAAATATCTACCAACAATGAATGGATACATAAAGTGCAGTGTATCTCTACGATGGAATATTACTGTGTTTTAAATAGGAAGGAAATTCAGACACATGCTATGACATTGATGAAACCTCAGTGACACTCAGCTAGGAGAAATAAGCCAGTCACAAATTGTATGATTTCACTTATATGAGGTACTTGACTAGTTAAATTCAAAGAAAGCAGAATGGTAGTTGCTAGGATAGGGACAGAGAGAATTGTTTATCGGATAGAGTCATAGCCCTACCTCATGAAAACAGTTCTAGAGATGGTGATGATGGTTGTAAAGTCATGTGAAAATACTTAATGCCACTGAACTGCACACACTTTAAAACAGTCTTAAGTTGACGGACTCTGTGTTATGTGTATTTTGCCACAATTAAGTCTTAAAATTGTATTAAGAATGGCAAACTACTCTCAGGGTTCAACCCAATAGCCATGCCTCAGTCCTTACCCTCACCTCTCAAGAGCCTCCAACATGACTGGCCACCCATCATCAGACATGCTCTCCCTCTGGCTTTGTGTCATCATGACC